>PVIR01001103.1:0-67634 GCA_004026965.1 Petromus typicus | reverse complement strand
GACAACATCTTTTAAAGCTGCATGTACCAATTTTATATGACTGAGCAATTCCACTTCGGGTTACACACATAATAGAAATATTCATATATGCTTTAGACATGCATTAGAATGTTCTTCATTATTTGGTATCAGCCAAATGTCTATTTGTGGTAGAATAAACAAATAAATCATAATGCACTCACTAATGAGTATTATGTAATTGAATAACGTTCCATGATGCATAGCAATATGGTGGATTACATGAAAAAGAGAAAGAAACCAGGAATAAGGAAGCACATGACACGTGATCCAATTTATATGAAATATCACAGTATCCTCTCAGGCATCAATGGCACTGGAAGGACACACTGCCTGGGAGAATTTGAGGGGCTGATGGAGTGACACTCATGTTCTGCTTCTTGATTTGGGGGCTCATTACACGAGTATTGTATGTTTAGCTGGTGAAACTTCACTGAGCTGGACATTTGTCATCGTGAAAGTTAACTTTGTATTTCAACTTGACTGGGCCACAGTGCTCAGCTCTTCAGTTAAACATCATTCTGTGTGTCTTAAATGTGCTTTTAAAGATTTTTGGGTTTTTAATGAAGAGCCCACAACTTTTAGTAGTTGTAAATTTAGACAGAAAAAAGAAACTATATCTTGCTTTTCATTGAGCTCTAAATGAATTTCAACATTTTCTTGTTTATCATCGCTTCATTACATTAAACTTATGTTAATAGACCCATCAGAAAAGCATGCTATTTAAAGCCTTAATAAAGAAGCTCCTATTTTACATCACAATTTTTAGATTTGCCACAACAGAATTTCAGTACAGTTGCTTCCTCTGCAATTTTATATATTATATCTCAGATGTTTGAAAAGATTATTTGGAAGGAAAATCTATAGTTTTCAGAGAATTTGGCCATTTGGACATCTAGAGATTTCCCTCAAAATAAAGATCTATTTGCTCCCTAATACCTGTCACACACCTTGATTCACTAATGTGCTCCCTGAATTCCAGCTACGTTAAAGCCACACGCAAAAGCTCCTCTGTTCCTTTGGTCCCTCTGTGTACAGTTTGCCCAGTCTGAGGACCCCAGCCTGCCCCTTCCATCGGTATCCCAGTGTTCACCCCCAACTTGGCAGAGTTTTCTCAGTGAGCTGCTTCTGATTGGTCAACGTCCTGCTAAAACCACACCTGGGTACTGTGCACGGCCTCTGATCTGCTCCCCACTCCTCCACCCATGGCTCTATCCCCCGGGAGTCATCTGCCCGAGGCTCTGAGCAGTCCTGCCTGAAGACTTTGCCTGTGTTCAGCTAATGCCCAAACGTCTGAGGAAGGAAAGGATGGACCATTTCTTCCCTTCCCTTCGGGCCTAGGGCTGGTACCACTAGAGCTGTGTCCCGTGCCAGGTTGGCTTCAATTTCTGGTCATACTTTGTAAATGGTCCTTGATTCAGCCCCACAGATGCTCCTGTTTGGGGTGTACCACTCATCTGCTTCTGGCATCGGCACTGACGCCATCGTTACCGGAGTTAAAATTTAGTTGATAAATAACAACTCCATCCCATCTCCACGGCAGCTGCGGACTTCCCTTTGATTCTTTAATAACTTTTCAAAAGCTCTTAGTCCATCTTTTATTTACATGTCTGCTTCTCTCTTAGCCCCTTAAATACCACAGCAATAATTGCAGAATATCTGAACTTCCAGTATCTGGTAGAGTTCGCATATATGATAGGTGTTTAATAAAAAGCTTATTGAACAAATGTATAAAGGCCTGGCAGAAATTATAAGAGTAATTCTCAACGTAAATAAATGTTTTATCCAGTTATGTAGGCCCTTTTCACCACATTATTGCTTCCAGTAAATGCTTTAAGCTTTAAACTTGATTTAGAAACTAAGAAAGAATTTTATAGATTTTATCACCTCTGGGCAACAATGTATTTTCATAACATTTTTATGATACAACACATATTACTAAAAAATGCAATTGTCTTCTTGTATCAAATGGCATTTACTTTTCATCTTTGTAATTTCCTCCACAAGAATTTCAGAGTTCAGGGAGCACTGGGTAACATAAGGAACCAGCCGTATCATTTTTTCATCAAAATTAAATATTTTAATAGATTGCAAAAGTAAATCTCTATATTTTCTTATTATTTTTTCTCTGCAAAATATTTATTATAGATTTTAAATGACAGGTTTCATTGTTGGAAAATGATTATATCAGTTTAACTAAATTGTCAACTCAGAAGCCATTCTTTTGTATTCAAGAACAGAAAAGACCCTGAAGACAGAAAACCACTGCAGGTAGAAACCCGGTAATATATGGGCCCCTATATAACCTCAGAAAATATAAGTACAATTTTTCTCATTTATTTAATATTAGAACTTTGGTTTAGCAATCACACATTATGCTAACAGTTGGAACTTCCTTTGTAGCTTGCTCTGATACAGGGTCTCGCTTTGTAGTTGAGGCTGACCCTGAGCTCAGCCTCAAACTCACATCACAGCAATCTTCCTGCCTCTGCCTCCCGAGTGCTGGGATTACAGGCGTGAGCCACCATGCCCGGCACTGTGGTATGTGGTACTGATTGCTGGTGGGCATGAGTCTCCATGCCCAGTATGGTATGTGGTTACCGGGGGATCGAACCCTGGCCCTCACGCTTGCAAGACAGGTGCTAGAGTCACTGAGCTAAATCCCCAGCCCAAGGTTTCTTATTTTTATTGCACTTTTGACTATTTTTAAACTAAGTCAAAGAATCTAATTATATTAATACATAAGTAGTCTGTGCAAATGAAGAAGAAAACTTCAGTTCACTAAGAGCTACCTTTCTGGTAAGTACTTATGCATCCCATCAATGCTAGTCCTCATGAATAATCTACAGTAC
Organism: Petromus typicus; assembly: GCA_004026965.1. Taxonomy (NCBI): domain Eukaryota; kingdom Metazoa; phylum Chordata; class Mammalia; order Rodentia; family Petromuridae; genus Petromus; species Petromus typicus. The sequence goes on along the minus strand of PVIR01001103.1, from coordinate 64,764 downwards.
AGTAAATAGGGATCACTCTTCTTGTCCTTTTGTTATTTAATAAATTTTATTATATCATAGATACTCTGAAGTTCATATGCCCAAAAGAAGTTATTATTTATAGTGATTGAAATTTTAAATTAGTAAGTAGTAGAGTAGAGATTTAAAATTTATGTCTATTGACTCCAAAGTCTGTATATTTTCTATCACACAACCATGATTATTAAATATTTTTTCTGTAGCATGTGTGTGAAAATATTAGCTGCTGTAGAAAAGAAAGCAAATAAAATTAACACAAGTCATCTAAATTAGGAAGAAAAAGAAAATATAAATTCATACTGATTGTCAAGTGTGGAACTGAAAATTAAGACATACTTAAGAAATGACTGACTCTTGGTCACGGAAAATATGAAGGAAGTGGAAATTTTTTAAAAAGATTTAATATCACCAGAGAAATGTCCCATAATTGCTACTTGGACACAACTTTAATTTTTGTAGGTTAAGTGAATACAAGTGATTCATTTAGTTCTAGAGAAGTTGGTGCTGCTTTTGCTCATAAAATTCTCCTTGCAGAATTAATTGAAATTGACTTGGCGACAAGTACTCTCAGCTGATTTGGGAACTGGCTCAAGAGTCACGAACAAGGAATAATCATAAACCTCTGAGTACCTAGTTTTCTAGTGGTGTGGCACAGGGATTGATGGATGGAGTTTCATTTAGCATCTTCATTAATGATCTGAAAGAGGGAGCAGATAGCTTGTTAATGAAATTCACAAATGGTAATACATGGGGCACTGCAAATACTGATAAAAGTTGTTAATTATCAAAAGAAACAGAGTTTTTTTTTTAATCTAGACACAAACAACTTAAAATGCAGCATGGAAAAGTGATCATAATCAGTAAGATGTGTAGGCAGAGGTTGGAAAAGAAGTCGGTTGTGCAAAGAAAAAAAAAAGGCTTATGCTGTCATCTACTGAGAAGCTTCCAAAGCTTATTTCTAAAAGAGACCTAGGAATTAGAGTGAAAAGTCAATTCGATGTTAGCTTGTAATGTGAAATGGTGGCCAGGAAGCACGCTGGCTTACTGCTCTGAGGCAGGGCAGAACTTGGAATCAGTAAGAGCTCAGGTTCAGATCCAAGTCTTCCATCAGGTCCAGTTTTTGTCTCTCAAGGGAGAATCATCTTAGCCACCTCAGAATCATCTCACACCTACTCGGGTGTGAGAAGGGGCAGTGGGTGCAAAGCCACTGGGCCTGGCGCCTGGCAGGAGCCAAAGTCCAGCAACTCCTGGCTGCACCTGAAATGAAGCGGGCTTGCTACGAATCTGCCTCAGGATGGATTACTACACTTGTGGCTATTTTGACTTCCAAAACGCAGAGTTAAACAGGAGAGAGGTCCAAAAAGAGTATCAGAAAGGACTGAATCCAGTGTACGAACTCCAGCAACACAGATGCAGCAGGCCAGGCTGAAACTAGAGAGTGCATATTGAACAGAAACAAGATGGAAGTTAAGAGTAATGGGGTGAAATTAAGAAAAGGAAAGCTTAGGCTTTAGATCAGAAAAAATTTTTTCCTTGACACTTCAATTAGATATTTTCAGAATATTCATATAAGGGGAATAGTAAGTGAATCATTTCTTAAAATATTTCAAATTAACTAGATAATGGCTCAAAAGTTTATCATTGAGGAAAAAAAGACATACTGACTTCCTTGGGGAACTAATGAATTCAATAATAATTCTCCCACTATAATTTTTCAAAATTATCCAAGAGATTCTAAAACTATAATAAAATAATTGACCCTTCTCTTCTAATTTTTACTAAAAATCCCTAATGAGTCATAAAACCAAGCTTTTTTAGATGCAAGTGTCCTATCCTCCCATAAATTATTCCTAAATACTTCATAGCTGCTATTATTATATCTGATGACATCTGATTTTCTCACAATTACATGTGGAATTATTTCACATCCAATTCATCTGTATTTCATCTTACTCTGCAAAATAAATCATTCTTTTTCAATGCTCTAAGTCCTACGGCTCTCAGCACTGGAAAAAAAGCATACCTGAATGGTTTGTGACCCGGTACAGGTTAGATAATGAGCAGATTGTAATGAAGAACCAGAAGAAATACCCAAGGCAAAGGGCAGGGCTCAGATTCACACATCAAATACCACTCAATACACATACTGTCAGGGCCAGGGATTCAGCTCAAGAGTTCTAGCATCTGCCTTGCAAGCACAAGGTCCCAAGTTCAATCCCCGGTCCTACATACCACATTGCCAGGCATGGTGGCTCATACCTGTAATCCCAGAACTCAGAAGGCAGAGGCAGGAGGATTGCTGAGTTTGAAGCTGGCCTGGGCTACATAGTGAGTTCAGGGCCAACCTGAACTACAAAGTGAGACCCTGTCTCAAAACAAATAAATAAATAAAATACATGCACTGTCCACTGTGTACCAGACACCATGTGAGGTCCTGGTGACTTAACATCAAGCAGTACAAACTGAAATTCCTTTACAGAAAGACTGGCATCCTAATGAGAAGGCATCCACCAAAGAGATAAATGAATTCAAATACAGCTCGCTTTCCAAGGGTCATAACAACTATGAAGACAGAGAGAGGGTTAAAGATGACTTGGGGACGAGTATTCAAGACAGAACAATTTAAGGTAGAAAGTTCAAAGATCTCAGTAAACGACATCCACGAACAGAATTGAAAAAAAGTGAAAAAGGAAGCAACCGAGGAAAAGCACATTCCAGGAAAAGGAAACAGCAAGCACACAGGCTCTGCTCACGAATATTTCAAGAGCTTCAGGAAAGCCGACCGAAGCAGAATGGAGGAATAGGGACCCGAGGATAGTCATGAGCAAAGGTAGCAAAGTGTTAAGAACAATAAGTAGGCAAAAGCCAAATCCTGCGGAGCCTTGAAGGCTGGTGCAAGGATGAAAAGGGTTGAAGATTTTGAGAAGGGGAGTATGTCAGTCAGTTTTTTGTCACTGTGGCCAATAGCTAGGAGAAAATCAGAACTTAAAGAAAGTTTTATTTTCCCTCTTGGTTTTAGGAGTCTCCATCTGTGGTTGGCTGGTTGCCTTGCTGTGGGCTGTGGCAAGGCAGAAATGTCATAGCAGAGGGCATAACAGAGCCAAACTGCTCACTTCAAGGCAGAGCAGCCACCAGAAAGGCCAGGGCCAAGATCCACCTTTGAAGACAGTCCCAGCAACCTACTTCTTTACACCATGGCTCATCTCCTTTTGCCCTCACCACCTGTATTGTCATAAAGTCATGCTCTCCTCGGCGAACTGACCCACTGACAAAGCTGAAGCCCTGGGAACACAGCCATCTTTCAAAAGCCCCACCTCTGAACCATGGGACTTCTGGGAGACATTTTGTATCTAACCCATAACATTCTGTCCAAGTACAAGATTTACACTGTTGAAAGATAACTCAAGCTGCTCTCTGGAAAATACACTTTTTTGGATACAGGTGGGGAAAAAAATCCAAAGTGTGGAAATGTGGAAGCCATTGTATTGAGCCATGAAAAGATGTAATTGAAGGCAGGAAGGATAGGAACAAACCTATAAACTCAGGAGACATTTTGAAGACAGAGACACTAGATTTTGCTAATGTGTCACATGATAGGAATGCCCATGAGCTAGGGACAGTGATACTAAGACCTGCAGATAGCGTGGTTTGTGCTGCCAAGCACAGTCACCCACATATGTTCAGTGTCTTTGAGACAATAGATAACCATGTGAGATTCTTGTTGTTACCGGCATTTCTCAGTAGGTCTCTTCATGTATCTCTGTCAACTAAATACCCACTATACACACATGTAACATACATACATTTGCTTATAGAGAGAGAGACAGAGACAGAGAGAGACACTTGGGTAAATTTCAGAATCCATCATCATTTTGAGGAAATCAAGTTTCTGTTGTCTCTCCCTCTAAATCGATCTCTTTCATGTTTCAAAACCACACAGATTACCTCACAACCACTTCACACCAACCCCAGGTTCATAGTATCAAAAGAATCTGTTAAACCCCCTTTCCAAGCCATCAGAGTTTTTAGAGCCTTCTATCTTGAGTCCTGTGGGAAAGCTAATACCTGCTTATGGGGAACTGTGGTTGTATTCTATCCCAGAAGCCCTTTCTTCATGCTTTTTCTCTTCCCAAGAACTTTTCTGGAGGAATGCTGTCTCTATGTGTAGCATCATGGCCCCAGACTCTGCAGGGGTATCTGGTTCTGTCTACTCTGTTGCCTACGATTCTCTGATCAGTTTAAACTGAATAGAAAACTTCAGATGATCTTAGTGTCCCTATTTACCTCACACCCTACAGTAAAAGTGTCACACAACTGTACTGACCTTGTACCAGGACTGCACATCTGTCCCCCATCAGTGTTTCAACAACATCATCCCCTCTGTGGCCGCACAAGGCTAATCAGTCTTTCTTCTTTCTCCAAAAAGCTGCTGAGGATCTTTCTTATCCAGAGATGTGGGGACTTCCTGTCACCAAGAACAGAGTTTCACATTGTGCTTGCCCTTGTAAGCTCCTGTTTTCCTTCCCAGCTTCCACTGGGGGTGAACTCCTTGCTTTCAATTATACATCTGCCTTCTGAATGAGACATTTCTACAATAGAAAAGTGACAGAAAGACAGACTTGTCTTGACTGCTCCTAACTCCATATACATTCAGTGTCCTTCAAAGCTAATCTCTTACTTCATCAGCCTTTCCAGTGAGGTCCTGAGTATTGCACACTGCACATTGGCCATGCTGGTCCACCCATCCTTCTGATAACAGGTGGTTCCCTAAACCCAGGGATGCAGAGCTTTTTCCATCCCACATCTTATGCTGTCCAGAGACAGCTGTTGCCATGAATGACTGTTACTCTTTTCACCATATTCATCCCTTCACTATATCTCCTCATCTTTAAGAAACTCCTACTCAGAACCATCTTTCTGAATCTCAAATGAGATGAATTACTTGTGTCATTACAGTTCACTGGTAAGAGTGTTTCCCAAAGTGTCAGAGAAAGAGACCAATACTGTTCCTAAGTCTCTTATTTCAATGTTGGGTTTTCAGTTTGCTGATAATCTACAAATAAAACTGTACTAGCTTCATTGAAAGTTTTTTTACACAAGGATGAGTCTCCAATTAAATATATTTTTGTAGGGTAAAATTCAACTTTCTTGAAACAAGGTTGTTTCAAACTGAATTCAAAGGAATTTCTAAACATTATTATGAAATTCTCAACTTTGTTTCCTTTACCAAAAGTGTATGCAAAAGCTTGGGATTTTTATCTTTATATAGTTCCTTATACATAACAAGCACATTTTGTTGTGGGTGTTTAAGTTTCTCTCTTATCTAATAGATAGTGGGAAGCTGTTTTTAGTTGATTATATGTTAGTTGAGTGAGTCCTCCCTGTTCCCATGTATAATTAAACCCAAAAATCTAATTTCCCACTACAGTGGAAAATTAAATACCATTTAAATAGTTGAAGCCAAAAACTCCTTAGTCTTTCTTTGTCCTACTTAAGGATATATGAGATAGCAACATATCTGAGATGTTATTATGAGTTTCTAAAGGACTAAACATAAGAAAGATATTTTGCCTGAAAGCAATCCTTAAGATATGAAGAAAAGCCACCATAACCATAAAATTTTACCTTGACAGTGATGTGAAATTTCCAGGAACACCTCGAGAGATGCCCAACCACTGTTTTTCCTTAGGCATGAGCCTAGGAGACCTTGGGAAGAAACTGAACCACATGTTGATGGTCAGGAATACAAGACATCACTGAACTAGAAGAAGCATAAAGTAGCCAAGAAAGAGTGAGATGAGCAAGTCCCTGGACAGGAAATAAGAAAAACCAAACAGCGGATGTTCTGACTTGCTCTGCAGAACAGCTATTGAGGTGGGCAGGGATATAGCTCAGTGGTTCCTGCGCCTGTCTTGCAAGCGCAAGGACTTGGGTTCGATCCCCGGTAACCACATAACAATACTGGGTGTGGAGACTCACACCCAGCAGTAACCAGTTCCACATACCACAGTGCCGGGTGTGGTGGCTCACGCCTGTAATCCCAGCACTCGGGAGGCAGAGGCAGGAGGATTACTGTGATGTGAGTTTGAGGCTGAGCTCAGGGCCAGCCTGAACCACAAAGCAAGACCCTGTCTCAAAAAAAAAAAAAAAAAAAAAAAAAGAACAGCTATTGAGGACGGAATGAGGATATATTGAGTGCTCCTACTGGAATTCTTGAACTCACTGCAACTTACATACCTGAGGGGGCTGGGAAAGGTTGGCTTTCTGGGAAGGAGGAGCTTGTCTGGTAGAAAGAAAAGAACAGTGTTCAAAACAATGCACTGGGGTCTGCAAAGATGCTGCCACTTGGCAAGTGGGAGCTGGCTTGGGATAAAAGCATTAAAGTCAATATTCTTGGGATTCCTGTTGGGTTCTTGGAAGGCAACCTATATATGCAAGGCAACCTATGTATAACATGGCATATTCAAAGTGAGTATTGTGGGGAAGAAATATATAAAAGGGCCACTTACAAAAGAGTAGTCAAGGTTAGTGGGAAACCAAAAAGGAAAGGAGTGGAAGCTAGAATTCCAGAAGAGAATTTGAAAGTGTGAGAGAAAGTTGTCTGGCACAAGCTGTGGCTACAGAGAGATAAACAATAATGACAGGAGAGAGAAGCCTGACCTCAGTCTCCCCTCACCCACTGAGTACTAACTGGCTTAATCCGATAGAAAACTAGAAGATAAGCAAAATAATTCATTACATCTATAAAACTAATCCATAGGGCAAGGTTGGGAATGGGTAAGGAGTAGGCCTGGAGACTCACATGCCAAGCATCAAAGATCCACAAGCCAGTAGATTGTCTTGGAGGACATGTACAGATCTCTAGTGCTGTTTTCCTAATTAACAGCACGAATTCTGTTGAGACAGAATTTATCCCCATGTTATTGGAAATAGAAAAGATTAAAAAAGAATGTGCTGATGGTCATGATGATAATGGTGATGGTGATTGAGATTTAAAAAGAGACACATGAAGATAGAAAAGAGAAATAAATAATATAACACAACAAATATTAATATTCAAAACCTGTACACTTAACATTCACCATTGAACACCTACTAAGTGTTAGGCTGAGCACACTGCTAATAACAAAAAAAGCAGACACGCTGTGTATCCCTATGAGATTCCTACTTAGTGGCAAAATCAGACCCATGACTCAGGGATCACAGCACGGCATTAGCTATTACATGCATAAGTAAATTTAATTCAACTGGCTCCTGTGGTTAATGATAATGATGATTATCACACTTGTTATTATTATTAAGTTTTATGTATCAGGCAGTTTGTTAAACTCTTTAAATCAGACTCATATCATCATGAGATAATTAAATTTGATCATCTGCTATTATCATCACCTTACAGATGACAAAGTTGACTCTTAGGGAGCATAAGGGATAAACTCATCAAAGTCTCTTGGCTACTAAGAGGCAGAGTCATAATTGACACCCAGGCATTCTGATTTAAGAGACACCCTAAACACCACAATCCACTGTAAGTTAAGTTGAGACCACCATGGTCTTTCTTGCAAACTGCTGAAATCTATATTTTTTTCAAAATTCAAAGGAGTCCTCTTGATCTATCAATTTGTTGTGTCCCCTGTTATTCCTCTCGATATCTATGACTTAATTTACTAATTGCATCAAATATGACATTCGCTTGGTCACGTTAATTATCAGCATCTTGTTTACTAGATGATGACAGGGTAGAATGGGGTTTCCTTTCCTTGAGGCCCATTATTACAATAATTATTCCCCAGAGTGTGAGGTGGAGGACAGGAATGAGCTCCGCTGTAGCATGTGTGGCTACCTGTGGCTTTTCGCAAGGAGGACAGCCCTGCCCCAGTCACTCCAGCTGGAAGAGCTCATTACCTGCAGCAGTTCACACATGAATGGCAGCAGTGTGAATGCAAATAGGAGCCTCAGTGCATCCTGGGAGCTAAGAGCTATATTTCAGCATTTCACAGTGGAATTATGCATTGGACAGGATGCTACAGCTTTGTGGATGTGCCAACTAAAACCTTTCTAAATACTAGGCTCTGTGTTTCACAGCAAGATTGTTCACTGAACCAGTCCGTGGAAGCTCCAAAGACTCCTCTGCTGAAATTCTGCCAGCTCCAAGCTCTGCTTTTGACATTGATGTTGTCAGCAGAGATTAAGCATTGGTCTTAATAAATGCTGGCAGACTTCTTCTGAGATATGATCACCCATGTTCTGTGACTAAGTAGTAAAGCTCTAGACAGGAGTGGAGTTAAGGTCTTGGAAGTGACAAGGTGCCTTTGTCTAATGTCCATTGCTCTCTTTCATCACTTCCCCAATTCCTATAAGATAAAGGGCAAGTTCCTTGACCAATCAGCACAGAACTTCATAAACTAAGTCTCACTGATCTGTTTACCCTCAGGCTGAACCACTCTTCTATATTCCAGCAATCTAAAAGTACTTCTGTTTGTTCTTTCATGTGATGCAGTACTAATTTAACATGTACTGTTCTCTCCTGCCTAAAACCTTGTCCATTGCTGGGTGGAAACTTGTACTCATCCTTCAGAACCCTGCTCAGATTATCCTGTGAAACCTTAACAGCTTGTTCCAAATAAAGGTAATTTCTTCATTTCCAGAATCTTGTCTATATAGTTAGTATTATTACATGAACTAATAAAACATAAAGGCACATAGAAAAACATAAAAGCACATGGAGTCTTGTCTCATCTTTATATCTCCAGATCTCAGTACAATGTTTGTCATATGATATGTGCTCCATCCTATTTGTTGAATCAGAAATAGTATCAGAAATATTTTTAGGGCCAGGGATTTAGCACAATGGTTCTGGCACCTGTCTTGCAAGCACAAGGGCCCAAGTTTGATCCCTGGTAACCACATACCTATACTGGGTGTGGAGACTCACGCCCAGCAGCAACCAGTACCACATACCACTGTGCCGGGCATGGTGGCTCATGCCTGTCATCCCAGCACTCGGGAGGCAGAGGCAGGAGGATTGCTGTGATGTGAATTTGAGGCTGAGCTGTGGGCCAGCCTGAACTACAAAGCGAGACCCTGTCTCAAAAAACCTAAAAAAAAAAAGAAATATTTTTAAATAAACTACATTACAATTCAGATACTAGTACTATATTTGTTATGTTTGCTTCTTTTTGTTCATAAAAATCCATGGTCTTACCAAAAAGAAAAACATTATGAAAATTACAAAAGACATTTTCTTTAATCTCCCTCAACAATATGAGCCAATGTATATCTATATTCATATCTATATATTTATACATGCTTGTATAAATATTCTTATATAGTTCAGAAGTAGAGCTTTAACTCCAAGGCTTTCTTCTCTTTTATGAAATTTACTTTTAATCCTAGGAATGAATTATCCTTTGTAGACAAAGACGGCACAGTGGAGAAATAAGTATTCCCTCCTGATGGAACAAGACAGTGAAGCTTGCTGGAATCTATTTAGCACAATCAGTTGATCTATTATGTCCAGATTACGGAAGTGGAGAAATGAGATATTTAATCAGGACATATTTTAGAAAGTTGTAACATATTTGCATATTTCCCTAAGGCCCATAATGAAGAGCTCTCAATATTTCATTTTCATTATTACCAGAAGAGTTACAATAAAAACTCTCCTTGTGGCCTCCATCCCAGAACAAAGGAGAATTTCAACATCTCCACACCATGTTGACAGCGACCCCACAGTCAAACTGAGCAAAGAACTACTCAGGGTCATGGCGCGGGGTCGCCTTCCCATCTCACTTTTGTCCATGTCTTTGCAAACTCTCTGGCCCTACTTCACAGAATGACACCTTGTGTTGAGAATCTCCATCTGTAGCTGGCAGGTCACCAAAAACAATTATTCCTATGTGCAGGTAAAGTAGACATGGTCCACTGAACAGAGTCAGGACCAAGGGTCACATGCTCCATGGAAGTGACTAGGGTGAGGATCATCACAAATAAATAAACTCAGCTACTTTCATGGAAAGATCAGAAGGAAGTGGAATGGGTCATCTTTATGATCTTTTTAAACCAAAAATTTATCTGATTGAATTAGTGCCAAACAATAATATTACAATAATGTCTGGACCAGACATACAATCATCGAACCCGAAAACATCAAACACCGAAGTGTTGTTTCTGACTCAGTGGGCTGTCAACTCCTCACATACTTATATTTAGTGTATGTGCTAGCCAAATATATTCTGTTCCTAAACAAATGAATACCACCTACCTGGGAGAGTCTGTACATGGATGATGGCTCTCTGGACAATGACATTTGTCTCTCCTCCCGTTTTTCTCAATGTGCTGTTCTTGTAGCCCAGGTGTAGGACTGAGAATACCAAAAAGAAGAAGCATTCATTCATATGGAGAGGGGCAAGTGGGTGCAGCTCTCAAGGGTGTCTGAGTCAGACCAGACCACGCTGCCCTCTCGTCATCTCCGGTGTGGTCTGATGAGAGCAAGTGACAAAAACAGATGCATGATCACTGCGGTGGAAAATCACCAGAGCTCAGCAGCCCTGACACCGTGGTCCTGGATAGCTAAATTTTAACCATCCCTAAGCATCAGTAAGAAGGAACAGGCTCATTCTTTAGGTGTCTTCAACTTGCTTTTTTCTTTTTACAAGTGTATTCTGTGGAAAGAGTATCAGTTTGTATTCAGGAAGATCAATCTTTTCATTCCTATTGAGTAGTCATCGGGAAGGGATGAGTAAATAGAAGTATACAAGAGAGATTTACTTGAAAAGGCAAACTAAAGTAACAGGAGAAAGCACAATCTTGCTTACTTTCTAAATATTAATATCCATGAAAAGTCAGCTAAGGGTGTGTGTGTGTGTGTGTGTGTGTGTGTGTGTGTGTGTGTGTGTCCTCTAAATCACACAGACTAGAATAGCACACAAGTTTTTTCACCAGAGATAGCTCAATCTTGCATATAGCATGTCTTCACCGCCATCCAGGAAACAGTGGTCACGGGCTTTGGAAGTTGGACAAATGGGAGTAACTGCCTGATCTCACTTCTGTTCTCCCTCTTCTCTGCTCTCCCTCTCTCCCTCTCCTCTTCCTACCTCCCTCCTTCTCCTTCTCCTTCTCAAAACCTGTATCTTTCTTTACCTACCTCCAGAAAGGGCCCTTGAATCTATTTCATGCTGGCAAATCTCTAATTCAGACATGTCTGAATTAAATAAGCATGAAGATACAGGACAAATCAAATGCACCTTATAAAATACCTGCTTGGAAAAGGTTTACAATTAGATGATAGTATCAACACTAATTTTCTGATATTGACCATTGTGCTCTATTTGTATGAGACGATCTCTTTCAACAAATTGGAAAAAGAAAAGAGAACAAAAAATAAAAGAAAAGAGGAGGGAAAGGGGATAAAAAGAGAATGTATTATGCACAAGCACCAACTCTGCAATGAATGCCATCATTATGTAGTGCAAACCTGTACTAGTAAGAAAAAAAAAAATTATCACAAAGGGTAAAAGTATTTGGAGTTAAGAGAATTGTGACTGTAATTATTATCAAATGTTTCAGAAGAATAGATGGATGGATGGATAGATAGATCCAAATATCACTAAAGGTCAACATTTTAAAGACCTGAGTGAATAATAGAATCTTTATATTACTCCTAAAACTTTACTGTCATTTTTAAATTACTTCCATATAAAAAATTAAATGGGATATTCTATAAAAGAGAGTTGTAATTTTTATTTTTTGTCTCAGTAAATATCTTCTTCCTTCCATGATTCAACTGAGGAATATTGTAAACAACCAAACACCATTATGCAGACCACACAACCAAAACTGCATTTCAGAAATCTGAAATTTTTCTTTAACATTTCAAATGAAGCTCCTCTCATCTTGTCACTTACCAACTCATTCACAGATTAAGTATCAGGTGCCTCCCATTTTAAAATACCAAAGGTATCCTGGTGCTCACAGCCTACAGAGGAAATGTACCCAGAGCCTTGTCCACTGCAATGAGTGATGACACAGAGAAGCAACTATTGCCCATCATTAAAGGATTATTTTGTTTTGTTTTGTTTTGTTTTTATTTTTGTTTTTGCCTTGAGACAGGGTCTTGCTCTTGTAGTTCAGGTTGGCCCTGAGCTCAGCCTTGAACCCACAGCAATCCTCCTGCCTCTACCTCCCGAGTTCTGGGATTTAAAGCATCAGCCACCGCACCCAGCAGTGAGGTATGTGATTCCATTGCTGGTGGGTGTGAGTCACCACACCAAGCATTGTTGTATGTGGTTACTGAGGATCGAACCCGGGCCCCTGCACTTGCAAGGCAGGCACCAGAACCACTAAGCTAAATCCCCTGGTCTCCTTAAATGGTTTTTAAATATGAAGTCCCTAAGGAAAGGTGATGGTCCACATGAGGAAGAGATGTATAAGGTTGACAATGACAGTGAGAACATCCTCAAATATGCTGAGAGGCTTGAGCTTCACAATGGGGATGGTGAATTTTAAATCAAAGAATTATAATATAATTAAAAGTGGAGACTCCCACAAAGCTGTGGATGCTGCACTGACTGCCAAGGTCCTGGAAAGTGCTCCCCAGAGCCCCCACATTGAGAGCTTGGTGTCCAGACTCTGTGCCATTGGGAATCAGTGGAGCCTCTGGGTTAGGTCGCTGGAGCTCTGCCCTGGGAGAGATATGGGCTCTTTCTCCCTCGTCTCCCGACAGCAGTGAGTTGGGCCGTTTCTCCCACCACATACTTCCACCAGGACATGCTCCCCTGACTAGGACGTGAAATATCTAAAAGCATGAGCCAAAATAAACCATCCCTCTTTTTAAGTTGTTCATCTCAATATTTTGTCACAGCAGTAGAAAGCAAAGTGACAACACACTGACGGTTTGTGATTTTATTGTGAAGCCTTCAGAGTTTGTAAGCCATGGAGTGACACAAAAACGCTTTTAATAATTTTGACTCGGTTAATGGTAGAAATATTGATTTGAGAAAGTTGGGCACGAAGTGTAGGAGACCATTTGGCAGAAAATAGTGATCAGCGTGGAGGCAACATCAGGACTGTGTGGGCCAGTGAAACTGAGGTACCTTCCATCGAGCTGTCATGTAGGGCCCAACATCTTGTACAGCTTTTCCACTCTTCCTCTAAATTCTGTGGTGTCTGATTGTGAGAGTGGAACCACACACCTTTATAAGTGCATCCTCCTTCCCAACCTTCGTCATCCTTCACCTCTTATTACAAAAGTCAGTAAAATGAGCACACCCTATAGAAGCAAAAAAAAAAAAAATTAGGTTATCAGAACAGGTTGTAAAATGAAAACTATTACTTACCTAGGCTTTGCAAAAGGATCCAGCTGTCCTTCCCACGGTAAGTCCCACTTGATTATTACAAATGTTGCTGTGGCTTATCTGTCAGGGGAACTCTGGATGCTGCTTTTGACTCAGATCAGAGCCAGCGATTTCGCTCGGCAACACCGTGCCTCCCTGGCATGCACAAAGTCACAAATACTACTCAAATCAAAAGGTACCTATTTGGTAACACTTTCCTGAAGGTCCCTGAGTAGAGGGATGAGTCAATCACTCCTGTGTTCTTATAAAATTTTGTGCTTCTCTAACTACGTGGGTTGAAACCCCCAGCTTTGCAATTGATTAAGGGCAATATTGTTTTCTACCCATTAAGCTGAGAATAAAATAGAATTCACCTTCTGACAAGTGTTTCCCTGGGTCCCCAGCACCTGGAAACAAGAGCTACTTAGAGAGGGTTTATTGTGGCACCACTGAAATTGGAGACTCCTCCAGTGAAAGAGACTATTTCCATCACCCGTGGGTCCCCCTGCCTCACTAGCAGGTTGGCCTGAGTACACAGTTCTGGACACACCTGCTGGATGCAGGAATGAGTGAGTCCAAGCAGGTTCTCTGGTGATCAGTGGCCACTGCTAGGAATAAGCTAAAGTCCCGGCTCTTGACAGATTCAAGTGAGGAAGGGTCGGGGTTGTTCCACGGGGCCGTAGGCTCCTGGCCAGCGTGGTGAGCTTGCTGAGTGGTCTCTGTGCACAGACTCTGTCTCCGATGTTCTGTGTCCCACTCACTGGCTTAATCACCTCTATTGGCTTCTCACCCACTTCTTAGAGAGTGAAGTTTCTGCTGCTAGAAAAACAGCCACCTGGGATCCCATCTTCTCCATGTGGTCGGCCCCTATTAGTGGAGGTTCCCCCCTTGCTCTAACAAGTGGCTTCTGCTTCATCACAGACCCCTTGATACCTGCGAGGAGCAGAGCAGAGCGGTGAGTTCTGCCCTGCCCACGTGGTCGTGCTGATGCTGAAAGAGACACAATCACGAAGTGAGAATTTGAACCCGAACAAATACATCCAGCTCAAACCTGTGCTTCCTTTAATTAGAAACCAATTGACTGAGTTTTCCTTTTCATAGGAAATCAGAATTACTGTGCTCTCTCTTTGCATCTGTCTCTTTTTTCTTTCCCTCTTCATTAACATATGAGAAGTGAAAACTTGAATGGCATTTGAAATTTTTTTTAAATTCATTGTGTAGGAGAACCACAGGAGAAAGATATACATACTAGTTGAGGATTTCTAATCTAAAATACTCCAAAATCTGAAACTTTCTGACCAGCAACATGACACCACCAATGGAGAATCTCATTCCTAATCTCATTCCTAATCTCATCTAATGGGTCATAGTCAAGCTGAAGGTGTGCCAACAATTAGCCTATAAAATTATCATTAGGTTATAAGCGTAATGTGTTCATGAAACATAATTGAACTTTGCCTTTAGTCCTGGTTCTATCCTCAATCTATTTCATTACGTGTATGCAGATATTTCAAAATCAGAAACACTTCTGGTCGAAGTTAAAGGCCAGGGTGTGGCCCAAAAGAATGAAAGGTGACTCAAAGATTATTTAGAGGCAATATCCAATCTGTACTCTAAGAGGGTCAATGAGGCTGCAGGCAACCAAGATTCCTCAGCATGAGAAAGTCTCAAATGACAACTGGAAGTGAAGCCTCGTGGCCTCCACTGATAGAACCTGGAAGCAAGGATCAAAGAAAGAAGAAAGGCAGGAACTCGAGTAGGACACAAAAGGATAGTCTATTAAATGAATGATTCTGGGACTAAATTAAATGATAAAGGAATATGGGTGGGGTGGACAAAAGCCAGAGAGAGCATTCACTCCTTGAGCTAGTCCATTTTGATCCTGCTGTGACGGGTGGCCCAGTAGGCTCTTTAAATCTCTAACTGTGCTCTCCAGGAGATTTTAGGTTGGTGACTCTAATAGCCCTGTACTTACCTCTACACATCCATCTCACACCTACCTCTGCCCAACACGCCCGCAATTTCTGGTCCCAAGCTCTTCAGATAAGGGGTATTCAATCTCTGTCAAGAAAGATGATAGGATGAGGAAATTTTTTCTGACCTCTCAAATGCCCTGAGCAATTTATAACGTGCCAGGAACTGTGCTAGAATCTGAGGATGTGCTTTTGGATAAGACAGCTACCTGCATCCAAAGACTTTGGCGAAATAAAAATGTTTGCTTAGATTGCTTTATATTATATAGCTTGGGAATGACACTGGGAGAGGTGTAATAAATTACTTCTTAAAACAAATGATGGGATATAGAATTGAGTTTCTGCCAAGTTCCTACAGTTGTTTGCAAAATTCTACATTGTCTATCACCTGCCTGGCTGACCACATGCAATATCATTATAAATGGAAGTTTAATAGGTGAGTAGCTGAACTACCTAAAGTCACAGCATTCCCGAGAGGCCATAGTATGTGCATGTCACAATCTCCTCCTTTTCTTCCAAGCCAGGATGCATCCATGTACTTTGATTTCCCAGCCATAAATATCTAATAAAAACTCACCCTGACAAAGTACCGATGATTTATTGCCGACATATGAAAACATGGTAAATGAAGAACAGTATATACACACCCCTCGATGCCATCAGAATCTGAAGTTGCTTATCTTTACACCTCCTCAAGAAGCACAGCTTCTTCCTGGGGCTCTCCAGCTTCAGAGTGCCACTGTCAGAAGTTGCAGCCTCTCCATAATATAAATAAATAAAATATTACATCTTTTCTCTGGTATGAGAAAACAAAGATGTAAATGAGTCCTAGAATTATATGTTATATATTGTGAAATAGAAAATACTCAAAGTAAAATAGGGTGAAGGGGGAAAAATAATGAGATTATAACAAAAAAGAAAGGAAACAAATTTTATGTATATGGGGGGGATAGTAGGGTGGGTAGGGCTATGGGAAAAAATGAGAATTAAGTTGTGTCTTACACTGGTACAAATTCCCATTGTGGAGTGCAATCATGATGTGTATATGTAATGTACCGATAAAGATTTCAATAAAAAAAAGAAGTTGCAGCCTCTTAATTCTCTCTCTCCCTGTGACTTCACTAGCATACCATTTGTCATGCCCAATGGCTCAGAACCAACTCCAAGCTAGCACAGTCCTTCCACTTGGCTGTTGACGTGTCTCTTTGTGTGTGTCTCTGTATGGTAGTTCTCAGTCACTTAACTGTATGGCTCTCTCATTGACTTCAGAGGCTGGGCTTCGCTTGGGAGCATGACACATTCCTTAGTTATGACTCAGACTTGAAAACTAATAAATACTAAACTCACACTCAAGTAAAGTGAGAAAAATATTAAATCATACAACTAAAAAGGCTAGTAGTAGAGTTAGTCCTCTCTATCTCTCTCTCTATCTCTCCCTTTCTCTTTTTTCTCTTTCTCCCTTTCCCATGGCTTGCTCTTCTTTCTAAATTATTTTTCATGCTCTCCATGGAGAAAGCTCTTATCTTCCAAGAAGAGCAACACAAGAACAGCTTTTTTCTGATGTCCCCAGTAAATATCCAAATCTTTACTCTGATTAGCCATGCTTGTCTCTGAAGAAAATGCTGTAGCACCCAGGGATTGAGTAAATTGGTGGGTCATTCACTCACCCCTGGAGTTAAGGATAGGTCAGCTCAGGCTGCAAGAGGAGAAGGTACATTTCCTGAATGAGTCTCCAGAAGTGTTCATGAATAGGAACTAATTACTGCTGAGAAGAGGGGAGAGAAAGAGCCAGACATTTCCCTTTAGTTCCCACGTTTGAACTTGTCATCCTGTTGAAGTCCATAGCTTTCAAGTCTTTAAAAGAGAAAGCAAAAGAAAATAAAAAGGTCTCTGAACCAGATTTTAGATCGGTAAGGCTCAGCTTACTTCCTTTTAGCTCACACTCTCTTACATCTCCTAAGGGGAAGAACTGACAGAAGCTGAGGGCCAGAGAACAAACCATGGGAATAAGGACATGTGTTCTCAGACTTTGGTGAGAGCAATGAGACCACACGTTCTGGAGTGAGACAGGACAGAAGAAGATGACACCTGCTGAAAGGACCCCGGGGTTCTTCGAGCAGGAGGTGCTCACTCTGTTCCTCCCCCCCCCTCCGCCCAGGATCACAACGGTAAAGACAGAGCTCAACTCCCTGCACAAAGAAAGGAGCAGTTCTGAATTATGAGTGCTTCACTGGGATCATCTGAGCATCTAGCTTTGCTCTGGATGTAAGAGAAACTATCAATCCCCTCTTCACACTCAAAACTTACCTCTTCCCTTCTACACTCAGGGACAAAGATCATGGATAGAAAGGTGCTGCTGTATTTGCACAGCAGGAGGAAATGTAGTCAAAGCGTTTTTAGACTGAATTTTTTTGTTGTTCTATTTGCTTTGTCTTTTCTTTTTATTTGCTCTTCTCCAATCCCCCATTATCTAAAGGTCACTTCATTGCACAGTACTTCATACATAGCTCTGCTATTTGAAGCTGCATGAGGTCCACTTCTGGAAACAATGATTTTTCTCTTCCCTTAGCAGCAAGAAGACTCTGATAATAACACCTATTAACCTTATCATTATTATTACCAACACCACTCACTATAGAATAAAAAACAATATAATAGCCATATTGATAACCATTCACAATGTGTCATGTCCTCTGGGAAGCACGTTGCCTGTATTAGTACCAGTCAGTTTCACAGCGAAACTTTTTTTCATACCCATCATAAAAAAATAAAGAAAACTAAAACTCAGAAGCCAGTGTCTCAGAGCTGAGCTCAGTTTTAGCATGGGTGCTTGAGGCCCTGAGTTCAATCTTAATGCCAAAAACAAAAGAAACAGGAAAGGAGTAGGAGAGGAAAACGGGAGGAAGGAAGCAAACAAGGAAGGAAGGGAAGCCAGTTCCTCAACCAGTAGGTGGAGCTAGTGAGCGTCTTCCCCAGCATGCCCCAGGGCAGCGCAGAGACGTCTTCCGTTTTGTCTGAGTGCGGTGTTGTATTATGCATCTGCTGCTCCCTATCCATAGTGATGTGTCCAGGAAGCTCTTTTCCAGGTATACTCTTCACCAGCAGAAGTGATGACTTACTCCCCCATGGTTAACTTTAACTCACACTCTTGAGCCTCCCGAATGCTGAGGTTACAGGTATACGCTGCCTCACCAACTTACTCAAATTATTTAATCTCACAGTTTCCCCATCTATTGAACATGAATAATACTAGAACCTAGCTCATAAGCCTGTTATGAGAAATAGATTACTTGATATTTGTAAAGTTAAAGCAATCTTACTTGTTTTTAATATGTATCATCTAGTTAAATTTGCAATATTCAGTTTCTTGTTGAAAGATATAATAAATGTTGAATATCTAATTGGATAACAATAATAAAAATACATTTTTAAGAAACACTGTGCAAACTAAGCAAATTACTACCACTGACAGCCTACCTGGGGTCAGAATGAACCTCTGCTCTATCTCAACTGAATCCTTCAAATTGGCCTCCTGTGGATTTGGCTGCCCCCTGACTCTTCAACATAGTTTCAGAACTATTCCCTGAACTCAGAGTGTGCACTTCTCTAGTCAAAATGGTTAAGCCGACTGTTGAAAACCACTTCCCCAAGAAGGGATGGTTTATAATCTACATCCTCCTTCACCCCATGGAGGTAAAAAGGTCAAATATTTGGGAAACTCTTATGTTTGATGTTTGCAGATTGCGCTGGCCTCCCATAGGCAGCGGTCTTATCAGCAATCAGCAGTGTGGTGAGGACAGAGGGCAGGCACTTTCCAAAATAAGGCTAAAAATAACCACTTCCAAATTAAAATCCTGAATTGAAGGGGAGAAGGAGGACATGGTAGAGCAGGTTTTATTTAGTTACACCAGTGACGCAAAGGTTAAAAGGAGGAAAAAGCCATTTTGAAGGAGTTGGGAGTACGGCAACAGGGTTTTCATATTTGGTAATGTTGTCAAAACACCAATGAAAAAGCAAAGCAAAAGCCTGTCAGACAAATCAAAGGAAGCTGATTTACATGTTTGGGATGAGCAGAGTCGTAAGTGATGATTTAATTGAGGAAATCTGCCTTGTCATGTGAACAAATAGACTCAAAAAAGACACTACATAGTGCCGAGAGAAAAATAAGTTTGAGGAAACTAATCTTCCCCTGCTTTATTCTGACACATTTCCTTCTTTCCTCCTGCCTCTCCTGTTCCCTTCTCATTTCCATCAGAAAAAACACTCCTCAGCATTTTCTAGGCTACTCTTAACCTTTCTGACTTCCTCACTTGAAGGCGGTAGAAGACAAAGCGCTCTAACAATGACTATGGACAGACTCCTCGCAGTAACTAGTACGAGTGAGCTGACCTTAGGGAGGGGACGGCGGCTTCGTCCACACAAACAGTGAAGGGCTGATGGATTAGGGAAGGGATGTAGGATATCCAATCCGTGTCTAGCAAATAAAAAGCATTCCATAATACTAGTTTCCTTACCTGCCATTCAGCAGGGGATTGGCATTTGTTAAGAAAAAGAAAAAAAAAAATACCACTTACATCTCACATGAGAATTTTAGAGAAGAATTATAGCAATATAGTAACAATGATTACTTCTGAGTGAGGAGTTAGGGTTAATTCAATTTTCTCTTTGCATTTTATTTAGGTAATTTCCTGCAATAAAAGATATTTCTTAATCAAATAGTCTGAATACGATTATACTAAGTGCATATTGTTTTTTACTGTTACTCACCTATTCCTATCCAATGACCAGTCTAGGAATGGCCTTTCATTAGTGAATCTTAAGGCTGAGGTTCGAGCCAGGCTTGGTGGTGTAGGGCTGATAGTCTCAGCCACTCAGGAGGCTGAGGGAGCAGATTCACTTCCGCTCACAAGTTTGGAACCAATCTGGGTATTACAGCAAGATCTTATCTGAAATAAATAAACAAACAAACAAACCAAAGTTTTAGGCTTTGGGAACTGTCTTCAGTCCTTTTAAAACTTGCCAGAAATTGACATTATGCCAGTTCACTAATGAAGAGAGGCTGGCACTACTAACAAACTCAAATGGAGTACCACTTAACGCTATTGTCTCTCAGAACACACCAGAAAAGCATATAGAAACATATAAGGAACCTGACGGCATAAGCCGTTTCATCATTTTGGCCACTGTTCTGAGAAAACCTTTTCTGTCGTCTGCAGCAGACAGTTGTCATGAAATCCTTTCAGTCCACCTAACTTCAGCCACAGAGTGGTGGACAGATCTGTACTTTTCCCCACTGGTTCCGGTGCTGCCTCTCAATTAGAAAATTCAGGATATGGGCCGGGGAGTTAGCTCAGTGGTTCCGGCGCCTGTCTTGCAAGCGCAAGGGCCCGGGTTCGATTCCCCGGTAACCACGTAGCTATACTGGGTGTGGAGACAGCAACCAGTACCACATACCACAATGCCGGGCGTGGTGGCTCACGCCTGTAATCCCAGCATTCGGGAGGCAGAGGCAGGAGGATTGCTGTGATGTGAGTTTGAGGCTGAGCTCAGGGCCAGCCTGAACCACAAAAGTGAGACCCTGTCTCAAAAAACCTAAAAAAAAAAAAAAAGAAAATTCAGGATAGCCCTTTAGCCATGAGAATATATGACCCATGTGGAGGAGACTTGGCCCCAAAAGTAACCCTCACCTACAGGGGAGACAGTCTATGAGTGGGTTCCAGACTTCCTTGTGCTTCTGTATCCTAAGCAGTAACCGTTACTCATAGCTCATGAGCACATATTGATCGTTTCATTTCCCTTCTCTCTCCTAACTCTCACACTTCTGTTTTCTGCTGTCGCCTCTGAATCAACTCCTTGCACATAGGTCAGTTCAGACTTAGGAAACAGATGTTTATTTCTCACCGTTGTAGAGGCACTTAGTAGCCTCAGACCAGGGTGCCAGAGCTGTTCTCAAGGATGCCCTTCCTGTTTACAGGTGACCGTCACCCACCTGTATCACCACAGGCAGAGCGAGGGGGTCTCCTATATCTTCCCCCCAGCCCCTAATCTTGTCATGAGGACCCTGATTATCTAACCCTACTGACCTCACACCTCTCCACCACCAAATGCCATCACACTGGAGATGGGGATTTCAACATATGAACTCGTAGATGCACATTCAGGCCTCAACACCCAGCTTTGGGTTTTTATGTCAAGGTCCACTGTAAATGGTAGAACACATGACTGACTATAATATAATAATTATAAGTCATTAGACTAAGAGAAGTTGATGATAAAGTCACTAATGACAACTGCAGCTCAGATTTTATTTGTAGATATCTGGCACCCAAGTTAAACTGATGGCATAAGCCATCTTCAGGCAGAATGAGACTGGGACAAAGGTGCTTCCCATTTGGATGTAAAGTTAGTTCACAGATCTGTGACTGTCACTGAGACATGTCAGCAAACGCTTCCACCCACCCACGAACAACATCAAGTCTGTTTTCCAGCTCTTGGCCTCGAAGAAGCAGAGTCTGAGGCGCAGGAAGGACATAGAGGAATTGATTCATTCAGCAACAACTATCTCCATTTAGCTTGAGGTTTTGACAGCCTAACAATGGAACAGGAATTATGTCAGATGAGCTGAGCCACAAGCCCAGTGACAGAGAACATGGTGTCTGCTTCTGCGGCCATGGAGATGTGACACATTATCAAGGCTGCGCAGTCACTGTATCTCAGGACAACCTTAGACAACTTGTTTCTATCTTATTTCTGGAACAAGGACATTCATGTCTCTTCTTTTTCTTGACTTCTCTGAATATTATATTAAATGGCAACTTGACTTTCTGATTTAAAGTTTTCCCTTCTTGAAATTGTGTCTAGTATAATAATCTAACAAATGTGAATCTCAGGAGTTCACTAACTGTATGACTTACTGAGTCAAATCTCACAATTTTCTGCAAACTACAGATAACTTAAAACTCACATTGTAACTCATTGTAAAAATTGAAAAAAAAAATTCCCTGAAATATGTTTAGTGCAGTTCAGGACACAAAAGCCCTTCTAAATGCTAAATGGTATTAAAATTGAATCTAATTATAATTTCTGCATGATGCAAAACTACAAAGGTACTGTGTACTTAGAATATGGAGATACTGTAACTAACAGACATATAAGTTCTCAATCTAATATTTTCAATTTTTATGCAATCTAGCATTTACTAAACTTTAGCTATAACATAAAGAGATTAATTTTTGTAAAAATCAAAAATAGTTGAGTATACACCTAGGAATTCACAGTACAGAACAGAAAGCAGCTACATAGATAGATTCAATCATAAACTCAACACTTATTGAGTTCTGACTTTGTGCTAAAACTTTGCTAGGTAACAGGGACATAGTGGTGAACAAGACTATCTCCTCGGATGGAAACATCTGCCCGAGGAACCACCAAGAACCCAGATTCATATGACAAGTTTTGTGTTCAAAATGACATGAGAAGACGTTCAGTGAGGGCAGGTGCGGGTTACAGAAAGCTTCTCAGTTATGACAGTGCAGCTGAGTCATGCAGGATGAGGAGGCACTAAAATGTCAATCTGTGGGAAAGGGGGGTTCCAGAACACAATGTACACAAAGGCAAAGAATCCAGCAGGCAGAGGATAGTGTCTTCGGTGAACTCCAAGGAGACAGGTTAGATTAAAGCCAAGAAGATGGGATGAAACAGAAGGAAAACAATTCCCATAAATAGGACAGTGAAGTTATTTTTGAAATGACTATAGTGGAGTTATAAGCACATTCATGAAATATTAATGTGCCATAAAATAAGCACTCTTGTCCATCTTTATATAACTAGTTTATGACAAAACTAGAACTAGAAGTTGGGTTGGCCAGCTTCAAATGTGCTGGTCTATTTTCTAGACCAGTAATTCATAAAATATCCCAGGATCGACAGCTTCAGCATTATCAGGGAAATTATTAGAAACATACCTTGTCAGGCTTCATTCCAGATCTGCTGAGTCAGAAGCTCTGAAGATCTGGCCCAGAAAAGGTCTTAAAGTGTTCTTAACATGTATTCTTAAAAGTCTTCCAATTGGGCCGGGGAGTTACTCAGTGGTTCCGGCACCTGTCTTGCAAGTGCAAGGGCCCGGGTTTGATTCCCCGGTAACCACATAACAATACTGGGTGTGGAGACTCACACCCAGCAGCAACCAGTACCACATATCACAGTGCCGGGCGTGGTGGCTCACGCCTGTAATCCCAGCACACGGGAGGCAGAGGCAGGAGGATTGTGATGTGAGTTTGAGGCTGAGCTCAGGGCCAGCCTGAACCACAAAGCGAGACCCTGTCTCAAAAAACCTAAAAAAAAAAAAAAAAAAAAAAAAAGTCTTCCAATTAAGTTCCCAAAGAACTAAAAACAGTTGAACTAGCATTCCTTAGTACAGTCCCCAAAGCATTCAGGTCAATATATTGTAAAGATAACTATATACCCATGTTTAGTGCAACACAATTCACAATAGCTAAGCTACTGAAATAGCCCAGGTGCCCAATAACAGACAGATGAGTAAAGAAAATGTGGTGTGTACACACAGGAGAATATTATTTGGCCATAAAAAGGAACAAAGTCAAGTTATGTTCAGGAAAATGAGCCAAACTGGAATTTCTTATGTTAAGTGAGATAAGGCAGACTCAGACTCAGAAAGTCAAATGTTGTGTGTTTTCTCTTATATAAGGGACAAAGGGGGGACATGAAAGTGGAAAACTACAAAAAAAGAGGGATATGGGAAGGAAATAGAAAGTAGAGTAATGGGGGAGAAAGTATCAAGGTACGTTATATGCATGTACAAACATACCAAAATGAAACCCACTTGTCTATACAACTGATACGCATAAATAAATAAGTTCTCCAGTTGTTCTCAACTTGTACTAAATTTTCTGCGCTTGTCTACATTATGGTCTTCCCATTCCCCACAAGTTTTCACAGAAGAAACCAAAGAAAAAGCAGAATGTTTCCTTGAAGTCACATCTAGAAAATAGAATTAGGTTCATAACAAAATGTGTCAAGCGATCGCACTTGAAATCTATATAAAGGTGTTCCATGTGAACAAGAGCTCTGGTAGTCAGGACATTAGGAGCCACACAACCTTAGGCTTGGGCAGCCAGAAATATCCTTTCCCTTCAAATGTTCCTTACCGGCTAACATCACAGAGACCCAAGAATAGAAGTTCTCTAGTGTAGGTGGGAGAAAGAGAGGGGAAAATACAAGAAGTAGAAGAAAATGCTCACCCTCTTTTCCCTAGACTATATTAGTGTGTGTGTGTGTGTGTGAGAGAGAGAGAGAGAGAGAGAAGATTGTACTCAGATGATGCTGGGCTACATCTCCAGACCTTTTACTTATTTTACTTTGACACAAGCTACCTAGGCTGACCTTGAACTTATAATCTTCCTGTTTCGTCCTCCTTACAAATAACTGGGATTATAGGCATACTCAGTGAGCTCACCATGCTCAGTGAGTTTACTGAATTTATATTTAAAGAACTTAAGTCCCTTGTTCCTACTATCACAACATTTTAGAATTTAGAGGCATGAGAATGAAAAGTCCTTTGAGCCGTAACTAGTTATCATTCGCCTCTTTGTTCTCAACACCTCACTTGCATAAAGTATATACTTTATAAAATATTAAAAACTGAACAATCTAATTAATACAAAGAACAGCTAGTATTTACAGTTACGTATCAAAAAACACTTAAAGTAGACTGAACACAAAGGCCAGAGTCTATTTTATACGACTGAAAAAATAACATTGGAAGAAATGCAGTTGCACACTGAGAGCAAAAGCATTGATTTTTTGAAATTAGAACCGTTCTGCATCCAATCACCCCGCCTCAGTATTGCTGACAACAACCCACTGAGGAGATGAAGAAAAATCTCATTTGTGCCAGAATCTGGCAAACTAACACAAGTTAATTTGTCAATTAAACTATCAGAGTAATAGAGAATGTTACAAACTAACATTAGCAGGTTAAGAGAAACAAACAGTATAATTCATAAAGAAAAGCACAAGTCCAGGAATTCAGATGTCACTTAAATGACGATGAACGATGGCAAAACTACATCAAAGACAGGGGCGGAGTGCCCTCTAGTGTTAGCAAGAAGAATATGAAGTAAGTAACAAGCGATGGAGCCTAATTGTTACATCTACAAACTCACATACATACAGTTAATACATGTATAAACTTCATTACAACATAGTTTTCCTTTCTTTAAAATTCACTTAAGAAACAGCATGTCAGATTTTGCATTTCTGTCCCCACTGAAACACTGCTCTAGCTTAGTGACGTAATAAAATGGCTGCTTCTGCAGAGTGTATGCAAAAGGTTTGAGATCTTTGCCTGCCTATTCTGAAGAAAAACTATGCCCTGTATTAAATGCGAAGTAACAGTAGGCTTCCCAATTGATATTGGGAAAAGGTCAAGGGAATGCAGAGAGGCAATAAAGCCGTTCCAATTTTAGTAGTGTTGAAAGAGAATGCTTACATTCAGTTGCTTCACCTTCTAATGTATGCATTGATTTTTCTAAAAGCACAAGCTCTGATCACCTTCAATCAAGGTTCTTCAAAGAGCCCCTGATTGCTTACCAAATTAAGAACAAACTCCTAGGTGGTCCATCCAAGGGCTTTCATGAAACGACCCCCAACCTTCATTGCCCATGAGGAGATTGTTGTCATATGTCACAAACAGGCATCCCGTCCACCAGCATCTTTTTTAAGTGTGATTTTTGCAAGCCTTTCTATAAAAGTAACCTGAAATCTGGCAGGGGTTCGCATCTTATTTCTAACAATCTCCTGATTTCAAGTTCTATCTCTACCATCTGTTGTGACTTTGAAAAAACTCCTTAAGCTAAATGACTGTAATTCCATTTGAACATCTCTAAGACAAGGATAAAATATGTGATATGGTATTAACACAGCTACATCTATGTGACACAAAGAGCAGTAAAACAAAGCCAATGCCAAGGCCATTTCCGCATTGATTAACTTTGAGATCTTGGGCAATGTCGTCCACTGCCTTCATCCCATTTTCCTCATTGGTGAAATAGATACCATAATTACAAACTTTCTAAAATTAATGTGAGAATTAAAATTAGATGACTTATAGGAAAAAGCACTCAGTGTATCATAGACACTCAGCCACTACTTGCCTCTGCACTCTCTGGGGCCCTGCAGGGAAAGTGTAGATGCCATGTGAACCCTCTACATGAGGTCACTGATTACCCCCTTCCTCTTTTTCCAATTGCCTTTAGTTGGCTAAAGCTTCAAGAATACCATGAGAGGGTCCAGGGGTTTAGCTCAGTGGTTGTGGCACCTGCCTTGCAAGGACAAGGCCCAGGTTCCATCCCAGGTAATCACATACAACAATGCTAGGCATGGTGACCCACACCTGTAATCCTAGCATTCAGGAGGCACAAGCAGGATTGCTGTGAGTTCGAGGCTTCCCTGGGCTACATAGTGAACTGAGGGCCAGCCTGAACTTCAAGTTTTGAGACTCTGCCTCAAAAAAAAAAAGAAAGAAAGAAAAGAAAAAGATCATGACAGCACAGCTAAGACACAGACTATCTAATAATCACATTTCCTTTCACCTGTGGTCTTGACATCTTGTGTTGTTTGCTATAACTTCCAGAATGACCCAGTCAGCCTTCTAAACTCATTACTAGGTAATCAGTAAAGTGATTTTTGTCATAGCCTTAATCTAAGCCAGACTCTGGAATGAGAAGTAAAAACAAATCTTCATGATGTGAGTCTGTTTAGATGAGACATCCACAGCCGTCAACTCATAAAATAAAAAGTTTAAATGGTAGAAAGTTCTGGAGATTGGTGACGAACAGTGAAGGTACTTGTCATGTTTGGGATCGGATCTGCCCCCTGATGTCTCCATGGTGTTGAAGGTGTTGTTGCTGATGGCTTTGGGGAGGTGATCAGATCCTAAGGGCTCTGACTCCATCATGGAGTATGTCAGAATCGGGAGATGAGGCCCACGCAGAAAGGAACAGACCGCTGCCAAGGAAAGGCATCTTTACCTGATCCCCGGCTCCTTCCTTCTTCTCTGGCTCTTCCCCTCTCTCTATCTCCTGAATGAGATGAAATAATCAGCTTTGCTCCACCGCACTCTCCACCATAACATTCAGTTTCGCTCAACCCCACGATGGTGGAAACAGCAGTCCACGGACTAAACCCTCTGAAACGCTAAGCTGTTTATGTCCATATCAAAAAGCCTACTCTGATGAACTTCCACTTTAAAATGGTGAAGATGGGTGGTTTTATGTTAAATGTATTTTATCTAGCATGAGTGAGATTTCTTCGTTCAACTGTAACACTGAAAGAAAAAAGCAAAAAAAAAATTTTTTTTAACTAAAAAAAAAAATGTTTCATGCAACAGAATTTCACCACTCCTTATCAGAAGTCTGGCATCTCCATAGCAGGCCTCACACAACACACAAAAGACAGAGAAGACAGGAGAAAGAAGAGTGGGAGGAGTCAAAAGAATGATTTGCTTCTAGTAACCTATGAAATAATTGGTTTCATGACAATATCACAATGCCTGTGTTATTTTGAGGCCATGGAAAGCTTAGAAAAATTACACTTTTCTCCCCCTTTGAATGCCACCTAATATATAAAAAGAGGGATTGATTCTAACTTCATGTGACAAGAAATAAAGGGATCAACATTCATCTTCTTCCTGAAGTGGCTTTGGTAAAGCCTGGGATAAGGCCCTAGGATGAAAGATTTTAAGTTCTTCCTTATCATTATCAGTCTTTATATGATCATTAAAATAATTTCACAACAATCAATAGCCAGCATAAATTCTCCCTATGTAAGGAAGGGAAAGAGTCCCAACTCTGCCCCAGACTGTGTCTCTGCCCGCGGAACACGTTGAAAGGGCTAAAAATTAAGTCTTCACAGCTGTATGCTCGGGTAGAAATTCCAAATTACTTTTAAAGCCTCTCATTAATGCACCCATCTAGCAGCATAACCCTTCTTGTTGGCCTGATATCCAGGATCCTCAATGCTTGATGAAAAAACATAAAACTTGGGAGCCTCAGGTCTAGTGCACTGAAATAACCCCAGCTCTTAGCCACAGATTCCTGTCCTTCTCCAACTCAGTCTCCCCCCGCCCCAAGGATTTCTTCTGTGTGGCATCCTGGGTGTTCTCTGAACCAGAACCCCAAACCCCAACGTCTTTAGTTGGTTGCTTTATTTTCGCTGGATGGTTCGCATTCATTCCGAAAAGCCCTCCAATCATAACAGCACAAACTGATAAATTTTCACACAGACAGCATTTCTGCAAAACCAGCACCTAGTCAAAGAAACACAACATTAATACAGTTAAGCCTTTGTGTCTCTTTCCAATCACCTTGCCAAAAGTTACTTTACATGGACTGTGCTGACTTCTTACGCCACATACTTATCTATTTTTTTAGAACTTTAAATGGTATTGTGGGACATGACCTTTCAACTCATGGGATTAATCCATTTTCTACATCACTGTAGCTTGGTTGTTCTCACTGCTGTGTAAAGTGAACATATCATAAATTACTTCTCTATTCTGCTGTTGTTGTTCCACTTTACTTGTCCCTGAGACCTGAATCTCTGACTATGCATCAAATCATTGTACCTTAGTGACTGTGCCTTTTAGTAAAACCCCAGGGACCTTCTGACACTAACCACACAAGCTGTCTCTCATCACTTTTCTTTCCAATGGTCCGCAAATTCCACTCTTAGTTCCAAACAATCACAGCCCCGTGTAAGAGTAGGAAAATTCATTTCTCTTGAGAACGATACAAACTTCTTATGTTTCTGACATTTTTCCTACTTTAGAAGTTATTTTTGGAAATGATCTATGCTATCTAGTTAGTTCCAGCCAATAAGTTGTATTATGGTTATATTCATATGCCAAGCATTGTGTTACTTCACCGAGAAAATGAAGACAGGGCTGGGGATTTGGCTCAGTGGTTCCGTCACCTGTCTTACAAGCGCAAGGGCCAGGGTTCGATCCCCCCCAGTAACCACATACAATACTGGGTTTGGAGACTCACGCCCAGCAGCAACCAGTACCACATACCACAGTGCCAGGCACGGTGGCTCATGCCTGTAATCCCAGCTCTCGGGAGGCAGAGGCAGGAGGATTGCTGTGATGTGAGTTGGAGGCTGAGCTCAGGGCCAGCCTGAACTACAAAGTGAGACACTGTCTCAAAAAAAAAAAAAAGAAAGAAAGAAAGAAATGAAGACATAATCCCTACTTTGGGGGAATTTGGAGTCTATTAGAGATAAACATGGTATATTATCCAACCGTGGCCCTTCTAGGCATACATCCAAAAAATATGAAGCCAAAATATCAAAAAATACTTTCATTCCCATGTTTATGACAATAATATTCACAATAGCTAAGACATGAACTCAGCCTAGGTTCCCACTGACAGGTGGGTAGACAAGGAAAAGGTGGCAGAAATATGCAGTGAAATATTATGCAGCCATGAAGAAAAATGATCCTGTTACTTAAACAAAGATGGATAGAACTGGATGTTATTATGTTAACTGAAGTAATCCAGACATAGAGAAACAAACCCGGTTTTATTTGTCATTTGTGGAAACCTTAAAGTCTGTCTGAACACAGAATTGCTATTACTACAGGCTGGGATTGGCAATAAAGAAATGTTGGATAAGGGACACCAAAACCTAGGTAAATAGAAAGAATAAGTTCTAGGGTATCACACTGCAGTGGGATAACTGTAACTATAACTTTCAATCACTTATTGTGTGTTTTATAAAGATCTACAGGAAAGGAGTTCAAAGGCTCAGAACAAAGAAGTGATAAGGAGGAAACGTAAGGAGCCTGATTTGACCACTGGACACTTCCTGCAAGTGCTGAAATCTCACACTGAGCTCCTTCAACATGTAATACCTTACAGGTTAATAAAAAATTTAAAACACAAGCACAATATACTTGGGTGAATGAGTAGGAATACAGGAACCGCTCAACCACAACTGTAGCTCTATCTCCAGGGACAGTAAATTCACAATCCTGGGAGAGGTTGTCAAAAAAAAAATCTTAAGTGATCACCCGATTATGTTCCATACTTTAAATATGGTATATCAGTAAAGTTATGTTTACTAATAAGCCTGTTTAATATTTAAAATATTTCCTTTCATAACTGTCAGTTAAAATCTACACTCCAGGCAGATGTGGCCTGTTTATCACTTCAGTTTTAGCCCCTTTCTGAAGCACTACTCTATTAAAGCACTACAGATCTCACCACGACAGTTTGGAAAGGACAAAACTAAACAACCTGTAAAACTTTACCACATAATAAAAGGAGATGAGGCACCTCTATCAATCTTGTAGATGATCCACAAAAACCTGGCCATATTGTGTTTTGATGTACACTAATTGATTTGATCTACTTTTCCCAGGAGATAAATGATTCTTTGGACATTTTAATCCATTTTAAACAACCATGCATATCATAATAAGTAACCGAGGCTTTATATCACAAAACCGGGTAAAACACAACCTGAAATTCCAGTGTCACTCATACATTTAATAAGCAAAAAAGTAATACTCCTGATCTTCCTAAGTGTTTGAAAGTAGAAATTGACTCCTGGGAAGGCAGAGAAGCCAATTTGCAATGAACAGCTTTCATTTCCTACTTTTAATTCAAATCTGTATAAAATTGTTTGAAGTCTTGGCACTTGCTCTGGCCTTGCAATGTAGCTCATAAAGGGCCCTTTGGGAAGGGACATTTATATGTAAAATACACTCTGCATATCAACCAAAACAGTCTTCGGACCCTGAGTTTGAAAAAATAACATTTTCCTCACCACAAAGAAGGAAGGAGATGAGGGTACAAGACGTTGGGAAGTAGCAAGGGAGATCCTGCTACACTCTCGAATCTGGTTTGTTGTGTGTTTTGTGTGCAAACAAAAATATGTCTTTCCCTCGGACACACGGACACCTTGGAACTTAGATGAGGTCCAAGGGTGTGTGCTATGAGGAGCCCCCAGACACAGGTGAGAATTAACGTCTTGGAATCAAATGATGTCTTCTAAGCTGAAGAAGAGAAAGAATGAGCCCCAGCTTGGCCCAACACAGAGGCAAGAAAAGGGAGAACAAGCTGGAAGGGGATTTAGAAAAAGTAGTTTACTATATGAGAGGAAAAAACAGGTGGATGGAGTCTCTTAAAGATATGTGAAGGAGGGTCTGGGATTTAGCTCAGTGATTCCAGCACCTGCCCTGCAAGCTCAGGGGCCTGGGTTCCATCCCCGGTAACCTCATACAACACTGCCAGGCAATCAGAACCACATACCACAGTGCCGGGCGTGCTGGCTCATGCCTATAATCCCAGCACGTGAGAGGCAGAGGCAGGAGGATTGCTGTGAGTTCAAGGCTGAGCTCGGGGTCATCCTGAACTACAAAAAGTGAGACCTTGTCTCAAAAAAAAAAAAAGTATGTGAAGGAAAATATCTTTCAATAAGAAAAGAATAATCAATGGCTTCAAAGCTCATGGAAGACCATGTGAGATGAGGTTTTGAGAAGTGACCAACAGAATTAGCCAAATTCAGTCTCTGGAAACCATAGCAAGAGTGGTTTCAGGAAGTACAAAGGGCAGACGTGGATTGAGTAGAGAGGGTACAGTGAAGGAACATAAATAGAAAATAGGCAACACTTTTAAGGAGTTGGCTGTGAGAAAAAATGCACACAGCTGATAGTATCTGAAACCTGACTTTTTCTTTTTCTTTTTTTTAGACTGGGTCTCACTTTGTAGTTCAGGCTGGCCCTGAGCTCACCATGTAGCCTAGGAAAGACTTGAACTCACAGCAATCCTCCTGCCTCTGTCTCCAAGTGCTGGGATTATAGGCATGAGCCCCCACACCCAGCATTGTGCTTTGTGGTACTGATTACTGGTGGGCCTGAGTCTCTGCCCAGCATTGTTGTATGTGGTTCCTGGGGATCGAACCCAGGCCTTTGCACTTGCAAAACAGGTGCTGGAACCACTGAGCTAAATCCCCGGCCCTTGAAACATGACTTTTAAAGGTGAGATAAATTAGACCATAGTGCATGCTGATGAGAATAATCTAGCAAGAAGAGGAAAGTGAATGAACAGGGGAAAGCCAGTTTGAAGTTCCGGAGTAGGATACAGGCATGAGGTCTAGTCTACAAGGTGTGTAAGGAGCGGAAATGAGATAAGAGTCCGATATTTCCTCTCCTTTGAAAAAGAGTTTGGCAGAAGATGTAGGCATTGGTCAGATTTGTCATGGAGAAGTTAGGACAGTTTTCTCCTAGTTACTTTAATTTGCATCAGTGAAATAAAAAGAGAAGGGTGTAAGCTGAAAATAGGGAAAGAGGGGTATTGAAAACTTGAAGGAAAAAGGATACAGATTTTATAATTTGTATGTGCTTTTCCACCCATACCCTGCACTCCTGCCTAAGCCAAACTTAACACTGAACACTAAACCTATTCTTCCTTAAGTCAGGAGTAATAGTAGTTGTCATGGAGTTCATTTATCAGCTCAATGATTTTTATCTGGCTCCTGGTTATTCCTATAAAGTACTCACTCCAAATCTTCCTCAACTGTTGTGTCTGGCTTTGATTTGGGATTTTGCTTTGGTTTTAGTCTTAGTTTATTTAGTGTTTTCTGTCCTGGTTGGGTGGTAGGTGGCAAGGATGGACTCCTGGGCCTCCTGCATACCTGGCCAACACCCTACCACTGAGCGCCAGCCCCAGGCCTTCAAAGAGCCTCTGAAACCAGTCATCACGTGAGTTTGTATTCAGTTAGGACTGACAGGAGCACAGAACAGATGGCATAAAAAAAGGTTCTAGGCCTAGGTGTACTTACACCAATTCATCTCCGATTTAGATTGACCCGGTAGAGTCTGAAACCAGGAAGTGGCAGTAAATTCTGATGGAGGATACCACAAAGACCTCCTCGGGAGAGACGCTGGTTTGCTGTGACCCCTGGAAGTCACTCAATTGTGCACATATTTCCAATCTATCTACCAAAAAAATCTTTGATGATCTGATTTTTTCCCTCCCCTAAAATTCCTGGAACATACAAATTAGTTCACTTTCACCCACCTTTCCCTTCCTTGCCTATACCAAGGATAGATTGAGAATGTTTACATTTATAATTAGAACCACTCTTACTTTAGTGATATCACAGTACCAATCTGACTGCATTTCAACTTTGAGGTAAGTGTTAAATATGCTAACGAATTAAACTTTTAAGTTAAGTGTTATAATTTATATTGCCATAAATAGTAAATTACACCAAAACATTCCATTCTAAATAAACATTGTAGAGTCTTAAGAGAATACCTAAATATATTTTGGGACAAAAATCTTAAAATAAATGTGTAATCTTCAAAATTCAGTGTTAAGTTTGACTTAGCCCAAAAAAGGAAGAAGCATGTTTTTACCATTTAGATCATTTATGGAAAATTATTGATTTATCCCTTCAATTATGGAATTACAAGCTAAAGAAAAATACCAAATATCGTAATGATAAAACTACATATATAATTATATATTTTTTAGTTATTTGAAATAAATCTGGGTCCCAGGAAGCCAAGTGATAAGCCTGATTCTCTTGCACAGACTGGACACCCAGACAGAGGAAGTGGACCACCAATTCCCCAACACAACTTCATCTATTCTTACAGCCCTTAACAAAGGATTGCTCCTTCTTTGAAGGTACTGTCCTAACTCTCTTATATAACAATGAACTGAAAACTGGGTGAGCATTCCAATTACATCCATTCCTCAGACTGTATTATCTTCTACGCCTCTCCCTTTGGTATATCTATAAACCTCGCTGAAGTTAGACTTCAGTGAAGACCATTATAGACTATCTGAAAAATTCAAATGACACTTTCTCGTGGTAGGATTACCACATTTGGCGCACAAAAATAGGGAACATTCATTTAAATTTGAAATTCAAATAAATAAAAAAATTGTTTAGGAAAAGTGTGTCTTAAATATTGCACAGAATAAACTTACACTAAAAAGTTACTTGTTATTTCTCTGAAATTCAAATTTAACTGAGATTCAAAAATTCCTGCTCTTTATCTAATAACCCAGGCCCCTATCCCACCTGAATTATTTGAAAGAACCCAGGGAGTACACTGAGGTAACCTCAGTGTGAGGTAACTGTGACAACCTCTGATTTTTATCAAGTTCTTATTAGAGGACAAAAATGCTGAGGCCTTTCACTCACACAATTTGGTGTGATGTGCCTGAATTAATCAAAATGAAATGTTAACCTAATTTTGTATTTAATCTTCTGACAATGCTCACATTCTGTGTGAGTCTAGGACCTATATTTTGCCAGATTCTCACCAAAGTAATGGAGAAGCAACAGCGAACAAGACAGAGAGAGGTTTTTCCTACAGATCCTAACTAGTAAGAGAAAGGCTAGTGGAACAGTATCACTCTCACAGCAACACAGCAACAAAAGCCCACTGAAGAAAAAGAGCAGGTATCACAAACAAGGTAACAAGGGCTGCAGAGAAAGTAAAGAAACCCTCTCAGATTCTGAAGACTAAGGGTGAGTAGACTTGTGCCAGAAAATCTTTCGGGATATGAAGCAAAAGTTAGAATGACCAAGGGAAGTCCAGAGTGGGTAGAGATATGGAGAATGAGGCTATCTACAGAGCAATCTACAGAAATAGATGAGTCACCCTATGGAACCTTTGAGTCATGGGAAGTATGTGAGCTTTGTCTAATGTTAAGATTTTTTTTTTTTTTTGAGACAGAGTTTCAATTTTTTCGTGCCCTGACCTCAGCCTTAAACTCACAGCAGTCCTGCTGCCTCTGCCTCCCAAGTGCTGGGATTACAGGCATGAGCCACCACAGCCAGCATTTTCGTATGTGGTTACTGGGGATCAAACCTGGGCCCTTGCACTTGCAAGGCAGGCACCGGAACCACTGAGCTAAATCCCCAACCCAATATTAAGATGTTGAACAGTGACAATGTGGCCAAGAATGGTTGTTGCAGTAAGCCGGTGGCTGAAATGGAACACAGGGCAATGAGGGAATCAGGCCAGTGAAGCACAGAGGAAACTCAAAATGAGAGTGTCTTAAATGAAAGTGATAATGGGAGACAGAGAAATACTGTGGAACTGAAAATGACAGCATGTGTCTCTGGATAGAGGCAGGGAGCAAAAAAGAAAGGAGAGACGTAAACGGTAAGTCATTAGCAGTTTAATCATGGAGTAGAAGCAAGTCAGAGCAGGCCAGGCTGAGCCAACTGGGATCCACTCTCAGCCCACTGAATATGAAGAGTCTACATCGTGTATAGACTCCTGTCTGGCCCTAGCACCAGGGTGAATCTTGAAATAAAAAGCCTGGAAGCTTGAGCACTAGCTGTGGTACTAAGGGTTTTTTGTTTTTTTTTTTTTTTTTTTTTCATGTTGGTACTAAGGGGTTTTATACTCAGCGGTGTCTTACTTCATAATCCAAATGCAAATGAAGAGCAAATGTTAATTGTCCAGACCAGAATCTAAAGAACTCAGTTTAAGTAATGACCCACAAAAGGAGAATCAATGAAACACTGAAATTTGAGAGACCCTGTGATAGTCATAAAGTACAATCAGAATCAAACTGGCCTTGATGAAATGTATCCTCAGAAAATAGAAAAAAAATCGAGATAAGGGAGGACTTCATATACTATTTATGAATTTCCTTCTTGACAATTTGACAGACAAAATACAATTACTTTGCTTTTGTAGCTGAGTCCTTTTTAAGAATAGTAACTGACAATCTGGCCAACCGACTAAAATTATTAGTTAAGAAAGTAAAATGAGTTTTCCAATCTTGTCTTTGCTTCCCACCAAATTAACTGTATGAACACTTACATAGCCATAGCTTACATACTGTTCAATAGTTGTGAGCCTTGTTTTATTCTAGGAAAGTCTGACTGAACTTAGTAAAATTCTCTAAGTTTTTCCTGCGTATTTATCCTGAGATAGAATCATAACCCCATCTAGAGTTTATCATGGGAAGTTGCTCTACAGGAAGGAAATTGTGCAAGGTTGAAGGTGGTACCAGGACACGTTTGTGTGATTTCCTTAAGTGTCCTTGGTCCTATGGGTTGTGGCATTGAAATACCTTACTGATAAAATGGGCACCTATGTGGCTGTAGAAGTGGATATTGTATCAGAAAAAAAGTATAAAGTTCACATTATGGATTTAACAGAATATTCCTCCATTGAAAACTATAATAGCACATTAATGCCTTCGGAGCCTCTTTAACATAACCATCCCACATGGAATCTTTGTGAAAGTCTTCACAGAGAGCAGGGGACTGTGGTAAAGCCTGTCCTTTGAAAGGAAGTGTCAGTCATCGCTGCAGTTCTTAGAAGTGAGATGTGAAGAGTCTGTAGTGAGAAGAAGGGGCTCACTGTGGGCTGCTGACGGCACCAACGCCTACAAATGTCTCACTGTGCTCCTGCACTGTCCTAACAGTCTGTGCCTGATGGAGCAGAAAGAGCACTGTGAGGCCTCCCTTCTCCTGAGTCATCAACTCCCGAGACCTTGTCAAATATCCCCCAAGTGCCCCTTCCTCAGTGTGCAACTTAGAAATGCATTTAAAGGCTTTCAAAAACATGGCAAAATTCAAGAGGATCTCAGCATGCACACTTGAGCTCTTTTTAAAAATTAAATATGGAGCCAGGGATTTAGCTCCGAGGTTCCAGCACCTGCTTTGCAAGTACAAGGGCCTGGGTTCAATCCCTGGTAACCACATACTATAATACCGGGTGCGCCTGTAATCCCAGCACTTGGGAGGCAAAGGCAGGAGGATTGCTGTGAGTTCCAGCCTCACAGTGAGCTCAGGGCCAGCCTGAACTATAATGTGAGACCCTGTCTCAAAAAAAAAAATTAAATATGAACTGATAAAAGATAAATAGATGTCCCACAACAGAAAGGTCAGACTACCGCTGTACAGGAGTCCACTTTTGTCCAGTTAGAGTAAATAATAAGTTGGGCACTTGCTGAATGGCATGCTGTATCAAATGCTTTACATTTGTTATCTCTTTTCTTTTTGCAACTTTTTTCATTAATCCCACTATCATTCTCATTTTATAGAGGAAGCCATCAGAGATGATAACAGAAATTCTAAAGAAATATTCCTCATTATGGGCCAGGGAGTTAGCTCAGTGGTTCCAGCGCCTGTCTTACAAGCACAAGGACCCGGGTTCGATCCCCGGTAACCACATACAATATTGGGTGTGGAGACTCACTCCCAGCAGCAATCAGTACCACATACCACAGTGCCGGGTGTGGTGGCTCACGCCTGTAATCCTAGCACTCGGGAGGCAGAGGCAGGAGGATTGCTGTGATGTGAGTTGGAGGCTGAGCTCAGGGCCAGCCTAAACCACAAAAGCAAGACCCTGTCTCAAAAAACCTAAAAAAGAAAAAAAAAAAACAGAAAGAAATATTCCTCATTTAATAAGTCATCAAGCAATAAGTCAAAGCTAGGTCTTTCTGGTCCCAAAGTATGGACACATAAACTCTTTCCCAGGTGCCACTGTCTGGAACTCTGTGGGCTCAGAAAATTCTCTATTCACCCCATGCATCCCAAGGCATGCATCAACTCATGAAGAAACACCCAGGAGAGAAATTTTTGTGTTCATTGTGGGTATTTGTTTAGTTTGGGGAGATGTTTTTATTGGTCATAGTGGTGGTTTTGCTTTTCATTTTTTTTAGTTTTTGAGACAAGGTCTTACTACATCGCTTAGGCTGAACTTACACTCACTGTGTAGCTCAGGCTGGCCTTCAACGCACAACTACCCACCTGCCTCAGCCTCAGGAGATTACAGAGATGTGCCACCTCACTCAGCTCCAAAAGAAACAGTTTGTTATTGAAAAAATCAAGTTTACATCCCAGCTGTGTCATTCATGCCTCGTGGGGCCTTGGACAAGTTATTTAACTGTGTGTGTGTGTGTGTGTGTGTGTGTGTGTGTGTGTGTGTGTGTGTTACCAGGATCCATCTCTGGTCTTTGTGTTTCCAAAGTCGGTGCGATAGCACTGAGCTAAATCTCTAGCCCTATCTAATGCCTTACTGGGATTATGACAGATATTTACTGTGATTATAAATGATATTACCCCCTTTTTCAGATGTACCTATCAACTAAAACAGCCAGGAGTATGAGTATATCCCAAGATTGTTGATTTCTTTATTTAGAGAGATGAAAAAATATGTGGTGATAAATTTTAATCAATCTAATCTAGATCATAAGACTGAATGAACCAGGACTTGGGGGACAGTACTGATAAGTGTGGATTATTCTTGGAGAAATTGCAGGTTCAAATTGCACCCTCCGAATTTTCTTCATTGAAACAATACTTCCTTTGCCACGCCAGAAAGAAGTCATTTAGGAGCAATAAGATAGGATTCATGAGAGCTCCTTTGGCTAGGAGACCTGTGTGTCCTAGGCTAAGGACCCAGAGGGCTGTCTGGTGCTGGCTCTGTCCGGCCACTTTGACACAGTTCCAGGAAGACACAGGAAGCCTGAGTCTGTTCTGCAGCTGTAAATTACAACATTCTCTCCCTCTCTCTCCCTGTCTCTTCTCTCTCCTCCCTTTCTCCCTCCCTCCCTCCCTCTCTCTCTCTCCCCCTCCTTCCTTTTCTCACTCTCTCCTTCTTTCCCTCTCCTTCCATTCCTTCTTCTCTTTTTCAGGATCAGGTATTCATCTTCAGTAAAATCTCTGCTATATCCAAGACAGAAGTCAGCCAACATTTTCTTTTTTTTTTTTTTTAGGTTTTTTGAGACAAGGTCTCACTTTGTGGTTCAGGCTGGCCCTGAGCTCAACCTCCAACTCACATCACAGCAATCCTCCTGCCTCTGCCTTCCAAGTGCTGGGATTACAGGCGTGAGCCACCACTCCCGGCACTGTGGTATGTGCTGCTGGGGTGAGTCTCCACACCCAGTATTGTATGTGGTTACCGAGGATCGAACCTGGGTCCCGACGCTTGCAAGACAGGCGCTGGAACCACTGAGCTAAGTCCCTGGCCCCAGCCAACATTTTCTAAATGGGCCAGACAATCATTGTGTTAGACTTCATAGCCACGATGCCCCTGCTGTAACCAGCCAATCCTGCCACTGTAGAACATGAGCAAATATATCAACAAAACTGAACTTCTAACTTAATATAATTTTTATACATAATGAGGTATTATTTTTCTTTTTATCTTCTTTAACCCCTTAAAAATGTAAAATCCAGCTGGGTGTGGTGCCACAAGCTTGTAATGCCGGCACTCAGGAAGCTGAGGCAGGAGGACGGCTGCAAGTTTGAGGCCAGGCTGGGATACATAGTGAGTTGTAGGCCAGCCTGAAGTGCATAGCAAGACCTTGCTTAAAAAAAGAAATAAATAAATAAATAACAAGTAAAACATAAAATCCATTCTTAACTCACAGTCCGTATAACAGGTATCAGGCCAGATCTGAACTATGGATTAGAATCTGGCAAACCCTACTACAGGAAATGAAAGCAGAGAGTCTAGCTTCCTGGAAACAAGGTCATAAAAGAAAAAGGGCTGGGCTGGGAATGTAGCTCAGTGGTGCTTCGACTGCTTGGCAAGTGCAGAGTGTTGAGTTTGATCCCCAGTACCAGAGGGGGAAAAAAAGAGAAAACTGTGCCTCTCTTTGGGGACTTGAGAAAGGAAACTTGCTGCACCAGTCACCACACAGGATTCAGAATTTCCTGCAGCAGTGAGACCATAGTCAATGAGTTTGCAGGCATCAGTGTAAGGGCAACAGTGTCCTCTAACTGCCGGGAATTGATTATTAGATATTAAGCAATGATTACTCGTGTATGGTACAGAATCTGCTCTGGGAATAAGTCTCTTCCTTCTTTCCTTCATCCTTCCTTTTATTGATGTTTGTTTGCTTGTTTTCTGTTTTGTTGTTTGAGACAGTCTTGCTTTGTAGCCCAGGCTAGCTTTGAACTCATGTAACCCTCCTGCCTCAGCCTCCTGAGTGCTGGGATTATAGACATGCACCACTACCCATGACTATTTGTATGGACTAAAAGCTGCATCAATTGGCATGTTATGCTTAATTAATTTCCTGTGATCATGCATAATTTGAACTATTGAAGGGTTTTTTTGCTAAATCTAACAGAAAAATAAGAGAGCAAAACTATTATTATGTCAAACATAGAGCTATTAAAAATTTAGTTATTTTTGAAGAGATTAACTTTATCAAATCCTACAGCCAAAGGACATAAAACTGCATACAAAGGATTTCTTGATGGTGGGCTCCGCTAATCCCCCTACATAGGAATTAAACCATGTGTTTCTTATTCTCCACAGTCAGTGCGTGTGGGTGTGTGGTCGCACACTCATGTGTGCCTTTCCCCAACCTTCGCTTTTATGCACACTTTGAAATAAAAACTTTCATTAAATTCATTCATCTTTTGGATTAGCCAAAGGAGAGCTCTGTAGACATTAATGTAGCATAGAAAATCAATACATCACAATTAGTGAAAGGCAATTGGAAAGCCTCCTGGCTTTTATTTTATTTTTACTCAGACACACTCAGTTTGTTTGAACAGAGAATAATTTTGCTATTCACTCCATCAGAGCCCCAAATTCTTGAACCAATGAAGCCAATGGACATTAATGAAAAGACATTTTTCATGTCCGTTACATTTGACTCAACACCAAGTTGCTTAATGAATTACATTTGAGTTTCACCTTAGAGCTGATTAAATATTAACATTTGGAACAAAAATACAGCTGCGTTTTGTAGGGTAACAGTGAGCTACAGAAACGGCTTCAAGCAACCAATTCTAGAAGTGCCGTGTAGAAAACATTATTAAATATTAGCTCAGACAAACTGAGCCCAGAGAGATTCATGGCACCTCCTGACCATGCCACTAGATGCTGACTGCTGCATCTTTTGCGATGGTCCAGCCATAGTTTTAGATTGGCCCCATGATTGCACAGACGCAGACTCTGGATCTCATTTCAAGGCACAGGTGTTTATGACAATCCCATAGAAGTCCCCTGTTCTCAGGGAAAGGTGTGGACCTTAGTGCTGCCCTGGGGGGGGGGGGCCAAGTTAGCTATCTAAAACTCAGCAACTTGGCTGAGGCCAAGTTAGGTCTGAGTACAGGATGTTGTCTATTCCAACTAATTGCAGATGTAAAAAATAAGACACCGATTCCAAAAAGAGCTGGCCATCGTGATGTACACATGATATGTACCCTGAATGTTCCTTCCCTGTGTTAAGATGACTGGCCAGCTGGAAAAAGAAGATCAATAAAATTAAATAATTTTTTTAAAATAAAAGTTCTTTCTAGCTTAAATGTGATGAGGGAAATTGACACTTGGTCCTGATCTAGAAGTTGTTTTAGATAGCTAAATTTTAAGACTCCTCAAAAGAACAACCACCTCAACTCAGCTACTTGATTTTATAAAGCTAAGCATGACTATAATAACATCACTTGGGAGGCTGAGGCAGGAGTATTGCTGTGAGTTTGAGACAAACCTGGGATACATAGTGAGTTGAAGGCCAACTTGGAACACATGGCTAGGCCCTGTCTCAAAAAGAAATACTTGTATATTGTTGAGGTAAAAGTGACACAATTAACTGTTTATGTTTAAGGGGTAAAAACTGACCAATAGGAGCTGGTGATTTAACTCAGTGGTTCTGGCACCTGTTTTGCAAGCACAAGGACCCGGGTTCGATCCCCGGTTAACCACATACCATACTTGGCATGGAGTCTCGCGCCCAGCAGCAATCAGTACCACATACCACAGTGCCAGGCATGGTGGCTCACACCTGTAATCCCAGCACTCGGGAGGCAGAGGCAGGAGGATTGCTGTGATGTGAGTTAAAGGCTGAGCTCAGGGCCAGCCTGAACTACAAAGCGAGACCTGTCTCAAAAAAAACCAAAAACTGGGGCCAGGGAGTTAGCTCAGTGGTTCCGGCGCCTGTCTTGCAAGCGCAAGGGCCCGGGTTCAATTCCCCGGTAACCACATAACAATACTGTGCGTGGAGACCCACACCCAGCAGCAACCAGTACCACATCCACAGTGCCGGGCGTGGTGGCTCACGCCTGTAATCCCAGCACTCGGGAGGCAGAGGCAGGAGGATTGCTGTGATGTGAGTTTGAGGCTGAGCTCAGGGCCAGCCTGAACCACAAAGCGAGACCCTGTCTCAAAAAACCTAAAAAAAAAAACCAAAAACTGACCACTAGTAACACAGACATAACTTCGTGAAACCACCATCACACTCTAGATAACACCAAAGATTTTGTTACCCCAAAATCTCCTACCACCTCTTCGTAATTAATCTACCTCTTCTGCAACTCTATCTCCAGCCAATAACCAATATGCTTGTGTGCTTGTTCACTTTTGTTTTATGTATTCTACTGGTTATCAGATGATCCTTTCCTGAAATATCTTCCTTTCCCAGCTGGGCATTCAGTCGCATTTGACTCGGTCCCTGAAGTCCTCGTCAGGCAGCAGCCGCCCTCATCTCAGCCCATAGGCCCGGCTGTCCCCGAGGCTCTTTAGTAGATCCAGGGACTTGTGCAGCGAAAGATCAAAGCCACATCTACCCAACAGGGCTGCAGTTCCCATCAGAAGTGCTATTTCCCCCATACTTCACACGTTTGTGTTTCCATCGTCCTTTGACATTTCCTTCTGGGCAGAGAAAGAAAGTTCTACCTCAAATCCTGGACTTGTTCTGGTTGTGTTATTGTGGGGGTTTTTTGTTGTTTGGGGGTGTTTTTGAGACAGGCTGTCACTATATAGCCCAGGTTGACCTCAAGCTCAGAGTGATCCTCATGCCTCAGCCTCCCAAGTGCTGGGACCATAGTCGTGCTCCACCACAGCCCCCTACTAGCTGCTCTACTCTGATTGGTTAGTTCCCTGCAATCCTATGCCTTCGTGGTTACCAGTCACCTTGGCAATGTCATCACAAATCATTTTTGTGGATAGATCTGAAGAGCCCATCTTGACCACAAGTGTGAGCACAGTATCCCTCCTTTCTAGTGAGCATGGATGCTGACATTATCTCAGAGGTTCTCTGCAGAATCGAACTCCACTGCCAGTATTGCCTTTATAACCCTCACCCTGCATTTTCCCACTCTTCTTTATCTTCTTCTCTACTGGCTCATTCTTGCTTCTTGATGTCACTTCGCAAATAAACTAACAAACCCGAGTTTGCATCCTCACCTCTTCTGGGGGAATGCAAACTGCATCGTCCCCAGCAAATGTCAGACTTGGTTCCAAGAAGCAACTTGTATTTTCAACATTTAATGTTATTATAGGGGGTGAGGGGGTCATAGAGTGGGTAGGGGAATGGGGAAAAAATGAGAATCAAGTCATGTCATATACTGGTACAAATTCCCAAGGCTGAGTATGATCATGATGTATATATAAAATGTACCTATTTCATAATAAAATAAAAAATAAAAATAAAAAATATGTAATGTTGTATGTCTTGACCAGACACATCGAGTTGAAATGTTGGATAGGGTCATAAAGGACTTGGATGTCTAGATGTTGGTTCTGGAGAGAAATTTGAAGGAAGATCAGGCATTTTATTTTTCTGTTTTGGATAAACTTTAATAGGCAACGGTTCAGCTACTTGAAAAGTTGGACCTAATTTCTACAATGAGATTGCTGTGTTTGAACATAATAACATTGCAGCCTCATGATCCTCCTGGGTTTAAACTTGGGAACTCCACGGGAAAACAGTCTACCTCCTCACAAGCACTGAGAAGATCAATATCAGCCATCAGCTCATTCACTCACTGAGATTCATCTGCTTTCCAACATCCATTAGTACATACTCCGGCAAACAACTTGGCCTCAGCTGTCTTACGTTCTCCCTGATATGCATCACCGCAGTGCAACCTCTCTCCTCTGCGCTCACAGAGGAGGCCAACTAGGCCTCAGTTCTCCTCGGATCTCCGACATTCAGCAGATATTTTTAATCAGAAGCTCTATTTTCAGAGACTCGGTCTCCTGAGTTCTGGATATACCTGTGACGTAACATGAGGCTTTAAGCACACGCCTCCTCCTATCGGTTTCTGAAATGAATCCTTATCCACGCTCACAGTCTGTGTCCATGGTTGCAAGGATGATAGGGATTTCCCTACGCTAGCAGATAAGGCACTCATGCAACACAGCGTTATGGTGGAGATCCAAAATCCTCCTCCGAAAGGAGCACTGTGTGGAAGGCTCCATGCTGAGTACTTTTGGGAAGTGAATGGATAATAAAAGCTCTAATTGAAACAGTAGATTGACCCGCTGGTAAGATCGCAGTTTGATGGAATTCTTGGGAAGCTGTGGACCCAGGTGTGGGGACCAGCTGAAGAGAATGTACGGCTCTGGGACGATGCGTAGGACCAGAGCTGCGGTGAAGGATGGAGTTTTGCTGCTGCTCAGCACACAGGTCTCACCCTCCCTTCCGCTTCCGGAAGCTCCCAGAAGCC
Organism: Petromus typicus; assembly: GCA_004026965.1. Lineage (NCBI taxonomy): Eukaryota > Metazoa > Chordata > Mammalia > Rodentia > Petromuridae > Petromus > Petromus typicus. Next base: position 19,958 of record PVIR01001103.1, on the reverse strand, counting down.
CTCCTGCTCCACTCTCTGCACTTGTGCTGCCACAACCGGCTCAGTGTCCTGAATCCACTCAAAGTGTATACTTTTCACGGTCTTTTTTGTTGTTGTTTTAATTTCAAACTGTTCACTAAACTAAAAATTATGCCTCAGATGATTGTCATCAAGTATAAAATACATACCAGATTTCCAAAACTTGGTACCAGAAAAGGTTATAAATTCTTATTACTAATTTTATAGTGCTTGCATGTTAAAATAATACTTCAGCTATATTCAGCTAAATAAAATAAATGTTTAATGCTAAACAGTACATTGAAAGGTAGAAAACAGGTTTAATTTAATTATATTTACACAGTAGAGTTTGTTTAATGGGAATAATTCAGCCATGTATTTTGATTATATTTTTAAGCAAATAAAAGTACCTTAAGAGAGTATAAACAATAAAAACAAAGACTTTTATCACAGTGTTCCTGAAACAACTTCACTGATACAGCAAACTAAAAGAAAGATGAGAAAAACTTAGTAATAGTCTTCAAAAAGATGTGAGTTATTACATACTGAACATACTTTACTGCCGTAGATAAGAGAATGAAGAAAATGAATTTCATGGGGAGACAGTCAGTAGTAATTTGAGGAAGACACTAAGTAACTAAACGAAGGAGCCTGGTGTCAGACAAGCCAAATAAGGGGGAGAAGGGCATGCCATATATATATACTTTTTTTTTTTTAATGCAGGGTCTCTCTTTGTAGCTGAGGCTGGCCCTGAGATCAGCCTCCAACTCACATCACAGCAATCCTCCTGCCTCTGCCTCCTGAGTGCTGAGATTACAGGCGTGAGCCACCATGCCCAGCACTGTGCTATGTGGTACTGATTGCTGCTGGGCGTGAGTGTCTACACCCAGTATGTTATATGGTTACCGGGGATGGAACCCAAGCCCTTGCACTTGCAAGACAGGTGCCGGAATCACTGAGCTATATCCCCGGCCCAGGGCATGCCATATTTTTACAAGCCTGCTTTTCCCCTGGATGGCACCTGGAAGCAGCATTCACTGTATTTTTTAATCACACTTCATAAAGACACTCACAACAGAGGGCTTCCAGAACCGCTTCAGAAATGACAGAATGAAGATGTTCAAAGTGAGGGGTTTACTTTCAGGGGGATTAATGGCCACGTGTCTTTTACTGTAATATAGTTTTGGGTTTTTGGGGGGCAGTTTTTGAGGCAGGGTCTTGCTTTTGTAGTTCAGGCTGGCCCTGACCTCCCTATGTAGCCCAGACTAGCCCCAAACTCACAGTAATCCTCCTGCCTCAGCCTCCCGAGTGCTGGGATTACAGGTGTGAGCCACCACACCTGGCACTGTGGTGTGTGGTTCTAATTGCTGGTGGGCATGAGTCTCCACACCCAGCATTGTTGTATGTGGTTACCAGGGATCAAGCCCAGGCCCCGGAACCCCTGAGCTAAATCCCTGGCCCCTGTAATATAGTTTCTAACTTGAACACACATTGTATTTGTAAGGATCCTTTGCCTGTCTCATCCCCAACACCTTCCTCCTTTGTTCTTTTCCTCTTTCTCTGCTTCCTAGCTGCCGTGAGGTGAGCATCTTGGCTCTTTCACACTCTCCACCGTGACGTTTCTGCCTCATCATAGGCCTCAAAGCAATGAAATCTTCTGACCATGGACTGAAACCCTTCACATCATGAGACACCAGTAAGTCCTTAAGGTGCTCTGAGATATTCTGTCACAGTGACAGAAAGCTGACTAACACACACAGCTTGATTATGAGATTCGTAATCAATCAGTCTACGCTAACAAAATACTTTCTAATTGACAGCTTGGGCAAGACACCAGCACACTTTCTGCCGTAGGCTCTCACCACTGTGAAAGACTCATAACAGAACATGAGAAGAGGGAAATGTGAGCAGCGTTTCCTCCGGCTGAACCAGCTACCCAGTGACATCCAGTTTTCTTCACCAACAGTTGGGAGATATTTCTAAGTCACTTATGGCAATGTTCAAAAACAGAAATTCTAAAAATGGTGACATTTTGCAAAGGAGAATGTCTTTATCAAAAAAAAAATGGAAGGCTTTTGGCAGCTGTGAATACTAGGATATATTTTAAACTGTTGAATAGTTATTCTTTTTAAGATTATTGTTATAGACTGCTAGAAGGACTATAAGTGGTAAGCACTGCATTTTATAATTACTAAAAGTTCAAGTATTTTTGAGATCTTCAAAAGAAGCCCTGAAGAGTTCCCTCTGACTTTGCAGGGTTACTTTACTTTCCTGTCAATGCCCCCAAACAGAAGATACTGTACTTTCTCACCCACTACAACCCAAGGAGTAGAATAGGTGTGGCTATCAAGCCAGAATTCACCTCCTGGACTCTGAACACTAAATGAATCTTTCATTTCTCAATCCTATCTATTAAACACTATACCTCTAATTATATTCTGAAGTGTCATAGCTCACTGGGGCCTGAGGAGAATGAAAATTCATATTTAAGGTGAGAAATCTGTGTATGTACGTTGGATGAATGTGAATTTTCTTCTTTCTTGTATTCTAAATGCCTGGAATCATTATGGAATATTCTAGATGCTGTTATAGCTCTTAAAAAGTTTTAAGTTAAATATACCCATTGAATTAAAACAACCCAGGTTCAAACATAAAAACTCACTCACATACACACAACTTCAGTAGATGGAAACCAGGGATGAAAACAGGCAAAGGAAAAGAAGGACAGGCTTTTACCTGACACAGACTCTGGCTGGCCACTCCCTCAGGATGGTTGAGAGTCTTGGCTGGGTTCAAATCCAAATCTACCATTTGTGGTCTGGGGATGTATCTCAGTGGTTCTGACACCTGCCTTGCAAGTACAACTTCCCTAGTTCAATCCCCAGTAACCACATACAGCAATGCCGGACATGGTGGCTCATGTATATAATCTCAGCACTCAGGAGGCAGAGGCAGGAGGGCTGCTGAGTTTGTGGCTAGCCTGGGCTACATAGTGAGTTTGTGGCCAGCCTGAACTACAAAGTAAGACCTTGTCTCAAAAAAAAAAAAAATCTACTATTTGTAGGATATGCGATTTGAGGCAACCATTCTAGCTTCCTGTATCTAAAACCTCACTGCAAATTGGAGAAAAAGCCACACATATCTCATAGGTCTATCTTATGTATTGAGTGAGATGATGTGTAAAAAGCTTGGAATAATGCTCAGGAGATAAGTAGAACTCAATTCCATACTGGCTATCATCATCATTATTAGCTAATAAATCTCTATTCGTTATTCCTTGCCATATGCTTCAGATTTCCCTTCTATAAAACAGGTACAATAAGATTCTAAGACTAAAGCAAAATGGTGGATGAGGAATTCTCCAGGGAAAAGCCCGGGTGAAGAGTCTCCAGCTCAGTCAGACATTCAAATGTCAACTGAATGTCCTAAATTTAATGGTCACTAGTCAAGAAACACCACATACTTAGAAGCAACTGGAGGAGGTAAGGCCCGGCATGGTAGCTAGCTTTATTTATTGTCAAGGCCAGCACATTCATCAACTCCCCTCATTAAAATTTGCCAATTAATGAGCAGTGGCATAGCCCTTGGCAAAGGTCAGCAGCAACCTAAGCAAACTTATCAAAAATTCAAAGAGGTGCAGAGTTTGGGAAAAGTTCATTCTTCCCTTAATTAACGGATCTAATTACAATCCTGACATAACAAAATGCAAAATGCACTCTTCAAAAGACACCAAGTCAAAGGTTTAACAGCCCAGATAACCTTCTCCTTTGGTACAGCCTGACCCAAATGTAGGGGAGGGGGGAGGAAGAATCTTAGCATACCGTCAACAGGGTTGATGAAAAGCCTTTTCAAGAAATTCAAGCTTAGTAGCACATCAGAATCCCAAAGCAACAAAAGAATTGAGAGAGAATAAAAATGCTCCCACATCCTGGGATGTGGATGAACACAGAATCAAGGCTCTCACTAATCTCTCTTCTTAGCAGATGTCAAAGTATTTATTTGGTGACCTTTCCTGGCTAGTTATGAATAGCACTTTAACATCCTAAAGAGTCTAGATCTGTAATTGTTGCCTCATTTAGATAAAAACCTCAAGTACAATGAGACAGAAAGAATCTGCTGTGCTTAGATTGTTTCTGAAATAGCAGGTTCAGAATTTCAGTCCAGGTCCCACTAACCAAAGACCTCGGGAAAAGGCAGCCTGACCTCCCACTCCTCCACCAGGGAGCCGCCATCTTGGGAGGGTAAGCTCCGTCTGCTCCACGACCTAGGATCAGTTTCAGAGGAGACTTCAAAAACTCTGGCAATTTCAGGTTTCAATTCATTACATGAAAGGGAGCGGATGGAATGATAAGAGCCATTAAATTTTAGTGCTTCCTACTAGTTTCAAGGGTGTTCAAAACTTTTAGTCAGCAAGGGGCTTTTCCACTCGGAGGGCCTCAAAAACTTCTTCAGAAGTTCCTAAGAAGCCTGCTCATGGATTGGAATAAACATGTCCCTGGGTATTATCAACCTGAAAGAGGAAATGTATGCTCAGAGAAAAGGAATGACTCCCTAAACTTCAAAGAGAAAGGTAAGAGGGATGCATGAAGACCACCCTCAGCAGGATGAGATGTACTATGTCCCCCTTTATTTAGTCAGATAATTGCATTGAGCATCTTGCATGTTGTTGAACTTGTTTATTCAACAGGAGGTGGCTAGACATCCAAAGTAGACATTACCCTACCCTTCAGAGCACTTGTCTTCTCACAGAGGAAGACAGTCAACAAACAAACAAAAAGAAAACACAGTTACTGCACTGTTTACAGAGAATTGAAACAGAAGGACATTACCACCCTTTGGGCCTAGAGTGTCCCCCCAAAAGCCCACATGTTAAAGACTTGGTCTCCAGCTTGGGACTACTGAAAGATGGTGGAAACCTTAGCGGTGGGGCCTAAAATCTTAAAATCATCAGGACACACCCTCGAAGAGGCCTGGAGCGCCCTGTTCGCTTTCTCCTCTTCTCTTTTTCCTGGTTCCTGTTTACTATGTGTTCACTCCGCCCCACACTCCATCCCTGCTGTCCCATCAAATCACAGGCCCAGAACCAACAGGACCTACTAATCGTGCGCTAGAACCTCGGAAACTATGGACCAAAATAAACCTTATAAATTGATCGTCTCAAGTATTTGTTATAGTGATGAAAAGCTGTGTTGACAAGGGCAATTTGTCAACTGTGGTCACCTTCCATAAATTTTACTGGCTGGATTTGCCACTACACACCCAAGGAAGTTTAAGCAATATTTGTATTTAGGAATTAGGGGGAAAGTACAGAGATAGAAAAAGTAGTTCTACTTTTTTTTTAGGTTTTTTTGAGACAGGGTCTCGCTTTGTAGTTCAGGCTGGCCCTGAGCTCAGCCTCCAACTCACATCACAGCAATCCTCCTGCCTCTGCCCCCGGAGTGCTGGGATTACAAGCGTGAGCTACCACGCACCACCGGCACTGTGGTATGTGGTGCTGATGGCTGCTGGGGTGAGTCTCCACACCCAATATTGTATGTGCTTACTGGAGATCGAACAGGGGTCCTTGTGCTTTCAAGACAAGCGCCAGAACCACTGAGCTATATCCCCGGCCCAGTAGTTCTACTTTTACCACTCAAAGTGTCATCACCAAAGAAACACAGCATGGCAACAGCACGACCACTGCTGGACAACAGATCAGAATGGTCTCTTGTTGGGCCAAGGTGAATCTAAGCTTCTTCACCCCTTATTTATCCTCACTTCTGACAAAAGCAGCATCAAGCCAAAAGGCAGACATGGTCACTGTAAGTGGATGTGATAGTCACAGCTTTGGCCAGAAGCTAGGACCGGACACATTATTTTGAGAAATTTCTAGTGTCCCTAAATATTAATTTGTCCCCAAATAAACTCTGCTTCCATCCCCTCTAATGGTCTGAAGGCCATGTTCTCTGGGCCTGTATTCCTGGAGAAGGGGCCAGCTTCTCCCAGGAAGACAGAAGCCGATACATCTGGTGCCAAGAATTATCAACACCAAGGTCTGTTGCCCTAAGTTCAGTTAAAGGTCTGTTTTCCTAGCATGCTTATCACAGAGGTTTTTCTCTACAAAACCTATTAACTCTCTTTTACCTTTCTCCTTCAAAGCTGACAACACAGATGTTATGGGGACCGAGTGGTTACTGAGGTTGGAATGACCACAGAACTTGTCCCTGACAGGTGACATTTCAGCTAAAACTCGACGGGTATAAAGAGCTATCCATGAGAAAAGCAGAAGAAAGAGCAAAGCAGAAGGATGGTTGGTGCAGAGCCCTAAGGCTGCTTAAGAACACAGGAAGCAAGGCACAGCACCGTACCTGCTGTCCCAGCGACTCGGAAGGCTAAGGTGGGAAGGCCACAAGTTCAAGGCCAATGGGGCAACTCAGCAAGTCCTTGTCCCCAAATATAACATGAAGAGACTGAGGATGCAGCTCAGTGGTAGAGCACTGGCTGAGTGTGCATTAGGTCCTGAGTTCTGTCCCCAGCATCGCAACTGGAGAAGGAGGAAGAGGAAGAAGGAAAAGGGGGGGGAGGAAAAAGATGTAGAAGAGGAAGCAGCTCAGAACTGAGATCTGCGAGACTGAGGAGGAGACGCCTGTGAGATGATGTCAGAGCAGGCAGTGGGCAGACAACAGAGGACTTTACAATTGTACATGTCCATGGGAGAATTGTGTATTTCCTTACAAGTGAACAAAGTCCTCTGGAGGGTGTCAACTAAAGCAGTGGTCTGGATTCCCTTTTAAGGATCATCCTGAGAGTTGTTAAATAAAACTATTAGATACACACCATAAGGAACACTGTTTGGCCATAAAAAAGAGTGAGATGCTGTCATTTGTAGCGACTGGTGGACACTGTGTCCAACAAAGCAAGTCAAGCAAGTCAAGCCCAGAGAGACAAATACTACGTATTTTCACACAGAAAAGCTAGAAAGTTGATCTCCAAAATGCAGAGAAGAGAGTGGTGATTTCCAGAAAGGCACAGGGAAGAGAAGAATTGAGAGAAGGTCTTCAAGGATGGCTGGATGGGAGAATACCTTCTAATGTTCTGGAGCATAGCAGGAAAACACAGCAATTAAATAAATCAGAAGAACCAGTGGAGAGGATTTTGAATGTCCCTAACACAAAGACATGATAAATGTCTGAAGTGATAGTCATGCCTACCACCCTGATCTGATTTCTTCACACTGTGTACGTGTACTGAAATGTCACACTATCTCCGTATGTAGAGTTGTGTATGAAATCAAAATAATTTCTTAAAAGATTATGTTGCAATCTTCGGTGAAATAAGTCAGCCTCAAGGTTTAAAGATCATATCGTTTCTCTTATATGAGAAAACAAACGTATATATAATTTAAAGAGCAAAATAAAAAAAATAGGTGATAGAAAACAAGGAGATGGGTCTTTTGCAAAGGACGGGACCAAGACATGGACAGAGGGAAAGGAAGGAGGAGAAGTAAAAAGAATAAGATGTCTTATGTCCATGAAGTATTTCTTATTTCTCCATGAATGTAATCATTCTGTACCATAAATGGTGGGTCAGGTAGAACCTCACAATGCAGGGTTCCGGGAGACGTTCGGCAGAAAGGCGAGGAGCAGCCGTCCTTCCTCCGCAAGAGGGCGCTCTGCAGGGCCGCGCGGGACAGTGACGGGCCCGGGGGACTCCGCGTCCTCCGTGCTCCTCGTTTACACTTGGTGCTTTTTCTCCCCCAGAATTAAAAGGAGCTCCGAGGAGAGGTGCGGAAACGCACTCTTCCTGTGATGCACTATAAAGTGAACCCTGGGCCCGCACTCAAGTCCTTCAGAATATAAGAGGTGGGCTGGGGCTCAGTCGGTTTCGGCCAAACTCTACTGTGCGCGCCGGCGCCGCTGCCGCCTCGGAGCCCGGTGTGAGACTGCCCCCTCGTGGCCGCTCACGCTTATGACGCGCTCAGCGATCCTAAACCAGTTATTTCTAAAATTGCAACACACAGAGGACCTTATCTGCTTTTTTCTTTTTTTTTTTAATCTTAAATAAGCACAATTTATAGAAATCAACCCCACGGATCGTCCTTATGGAATGGCGAAAAAATAAAGGCGTAAGGAATCTCTAAATAGCTTTAATCGCCGCCACATCCAAAGGTAGGTTTTCTTTGACAGCGTGTTTCTCCGTCATCCAGTTGGAGATTTGACGTGTGGCTCACACACCCTCGGAAGAGCAGCTGGTGTCCCCTAGGACTCTCCGGGGAGTTTGATCCTCATGTAACTCGTGGGGCTGATGACGAGGGTTCCCCTGAACGCACCTGAGACAAGGTGATGGCAGAGGAAGTCAGAAAGCAGGCGTGTGGAAGAGAGAGGGAGGAAAACCAGGACGTGTTCCCCTCCTTCTGGACTTCAGGGGCCCAGGCCCTCCGAGGGGCATCTAAGGACGTCGCTCTTGTTTTGTGTTCTGCGTTTTTTCAGTACTGAGGATGGAATATGAGGCCTCTGCACTGAGCTACATTCCAGCTCCTTTTATTCTTTTATTTCTGAGATAAGGTCTCACAACGTCAACAAAGTGCTCAAGTTGGTCTAGAACTGCCGTCCTGCTGCCTCTGCCTCCCGGAGGGCAGGAACTGCAAGCACATGGCCCTGCGCCCAGCTAGCCAGGTGTATTTTCCAACCTCCCCCGCTCCTCCTTGCTGAGGCCTGCCTTCTCGCACAGGAGATCTGCCTTTGGAAGCAGCTGAGTGTCCATGGGTGGCTTTTGTGAAAATCTGGAAGCCGAAAACCAGAGAAAGACCGTGCAAGCCACACTTACAGTCGAATGAGGCAGGAGCAGACACTGTCCCCTTCAGCTGAACTGCAAAGGATCGGCCAAGGGCAGTGGCCCAGGCGTGACACACAGCTGTGACTTCAGGGACGTCTCCGCCTCACGCCGGGGAGGACAGGGTGCCACACCGGCCATTAGCTGGCTGTGTGAGCTGTAGCGAACTTCTTCTTTTCCCTCTGAACCTTAATTTCCTCATAGAGTCATTATAATGTAGCTATAATTAAGTGCTCTTTTAAATAATAAATGCGTTAATATATGTGAGGCGCCTAGTGCAAGGGGGAAAACACATTAAGTTGTTATAGTATTGTTAATAAAATAATAATTATAAGAGTAATATCTCACTTGCCTTGCTGGTTTCCAATTTTGGCTCACGTCTATTGACTCCATTTTGGTCTTGCGCCTACCTTATAGCTTCTGTTTATTCAGACACATGATACGTTGCTTCTGGCTGGTTTCCTGTCCTCCTTCTTAACATCCTTACAGAGCCACGCTGTGCTGCGAGCCTCGTGCTCCCCTTCCTCTGTAATTCTGTACACACCTTCCTTCCGACTCGCCCGTGCTGGACCTCAAAGCACTGTAAGGTCTGGGCACCCCTCAGTGGACGTGCAACAGAGACCAGAAGGACTTCAGACCACCCTGCTGCTCCCAGCTAGTCCCCTTGCAAAGTGTCGCAAGCCACTTTTTCTACCTCCCCACTCGACCCCTGCGTGCCTTTCAGAACTGGCACGTTTTTAATGTATTTAAGGCAGATAATTTTTCAATCTGTAGCTATGTGCAGTAGCCTCACAGTAAAGAGCAGGACTTTCCTCTTGGAGCCTTCACCCCATACCTAAGAAAGCAACCTTCTTGGTAAGCAGACAGTAAGCGTTTAGCTGCCGTATGTGTTTATTTAGCAGATGTTTTAGACATCTACTATAATTTCAAGATCACTATGGTGTAAGGGAAGATGACACCAAATACCCCTCTAAGGACATGTGTGATGTTTCTCTATAAAACAGCAGAATCCTTAGGAAAGAAACTAACTCATGGTGGTATTCGCTGCAACACATAATGGGCTCTTAAAATGTTGGTCACAGAATAAAGGAAAGAAACAGAAAACAGTTGTTTCAGTGGGAAATAAGATATACAACAAAAGGCTCTCAGAGGAGCTTTGCAAAGGCCTGAATGTTTGTCTCCCCCAAAAAGCGTGTGGAAACTGAATGGCCGCTGCTCCGTGTTGGCGAGTGGGTCCACGAGGTTGACGCAGGAAGTATGTTGCGCGGCGCTGCTCAGAAAGGACCTGGTGGACCTCTCTTCCTCTCCTGCTCTTCCGCCTTCTGCCCTGTGAGGAGCAGTGTCCAGGCGCCATCTAGGGGCCAGAGACAGCAACACACCTCCATCTTCGCGAGTTAGCCAGTCTGCGACAGTCTGTCACCGCTGCCCAAAATGGAGTTGGGCAAGGGTTAGGAGTTGGGTGAAAGAGTGAGTAGGATTTTAATAGACAGAAGCATGAAAGAAAGAACACACGCTAGGTAAAGAAACAAAGATAGAGTCAGGAAATATTCGTGCACGCTGTATAATAAGAGTTTTCAGTCTGAGCCAGGCATGGTGGCCCGCACCCATAGTCCCACCTCCTACACAGGCTGAAGCAGGAGGCTCACAAGCCTGAGCAACACAGCAGCTTGGGAAGACTCGGCCTAAAATAAAAGTAAATTAGCTCAGTGGTAGAGTTTGCCGAGCAAAACACAAGGCCCAGGGTTCAATCCCCAGCCTTAATAAAATCCATTTGTTCTCAACCAATGGAAAACATAAGTACTACCACTATCTTAGCACTAAACTCAGGTCTAGGGATAGCCAAATGGATAATCAAATGGAAATCTAGATCTTCTTTGATATTAAGATCAAGATAATTTGGGACACGATCACTAACACATCATCAAAGCTCCTTACCACCCCTCACCCACCCCTCACCCTGAATTAAATAATAATCACTGCTTGTCAGATGCTGGTCTTGGAGAATGGGCAGGAGGAGGATGGAAACCACTTCAGTAACTGTGGTTCTGATTCAAGTGAGACATCGTGTATGACTGACAGTGATTCCAGAGCTATAAAAAGAAGAAGCAAAGCTGAGCGCGGTAGCGCAGTTATTTAAGAGACTGTGGCAGGGGCCGGGGAGTTAGCTCAGTGGTTCCGGCGCCTGTCTCGCAAGCGCAAGGACCCGGGTTCAATTCCCCGGTAACCACATAACAATACCGGGTGTGGAGACCCACACCCAGCAGCAACCAGTACCACACACCACAGTGCCGGGCGTGGTGGCTCACATCTGTAATCCCAGCACTCGGGAGGCAGAGGCAGGAGGATTGTGATGTGAGTTTGAGGCTGAGCTTAGTGCCAGCCTGAACCACAAAGCGAGACCCTGTCTCAAAAAACCTAAAAAAAAAAAAAAAAAAAAGACTGTGGCAGGAGGATCATGAGTTTGAGACCAGCCTGGGCAACTTAGTGAGGCCCTGTATCAATATTAAAAAGGAAAAGGAGAAAGTGGGGAGGTAGTAGAGGAGAAACAGAGAGCAGGAGGAGGACACTGACAATATGTACTAGTAAAAGTTAAAAAGGACTACAGCCTGGCAAGGTGGTGCACACCGGTAATGCCAGCACTCAGGAGGCTGAGGCAGGAGGATCACCTCAGGTTCAAGGCCAACCTAGGCTACATGGTGAGTGAAAGGCCAGCCTGAACTACAGAGTGAGATTCTGTCTCAAAAATCAATTCGATGTGAAAATGAGGCATAAATAAAGAATATGTCTTCAGCTTCCGCCTTGGAAAATGAATAGATTGTGCTGCCTCTTCCTGTGTGACTTTTGCGTGGTATTGAGCATTGTGAACATGTAAAAAAAGACTATTTCAGTAGAACTGGCCGACCATATACCTTACCCACAGCTGTGCCGCTTTAGATTCAACTAAAACTTTTTTTTTTTTTGAAACTGGGCTTTCCTTTGCAGCCCAGGCTGGCCTCAAACTTGAGGTGATCCTCCTGCCTCAGCCTCTCTACTGCTGGCCTTACAGGCACAGTCTGCCACACTGGGATACCTTTCTAACACTTGTTAGAACAAAATGGGAATTCTCAAGAGAGGGAAGTGCTTTCTTTCATAAATCTTAACCAGAAACTCCTGGGTAAGTCAATTCACTCAAAGTTCTTTTGTAATGCTTAACTCCTATGGATAAGCACCCTAACCCCTCACACTGTGATCCCAGCACTTGGGAGGCTGAAGCAGGAGAATTCCAGCAAATTCAAATGCTGCCTGTACTACATACTGAGTTCAGGACCAGCCTGGACTGCTTTGAAAGATCCTGTATCATCACCACCACCACCTCAAAATACGTAGACATTCTCTTATTCCTCTCTATAACATTAGCGTCTAAGAATTTGGGAAATTGGGAACTAGTGTCTAGGAATTTGGGAAACTGAACTAACTAATGTTAGAATAAATTTCTGCCCCATTCTCTTGAATCTAAATGACTGTTAATAATGAATCTAGACCTGTATCAGCTCCTTGAAAATGGATAAAGAGGAGGGAGCAGTTAGACAAAATATCTTTTCAGTTTTAAAAGGGCAGATGCATCCAAAAATTACCCTCTTCTTTCTTCCTGCACATAGCTCCTGCACTGGATCCTGGTACAAGTCTTCCACCTGAGATTAGCATATGCCTTGAAGCCAGAGAAGGGAAGAAAGAGAAAGATGATGTCTTCCGAGTGTACGAGGCCTCATTCCGCACCCTTTCTGTACTCTGCCTTTTCACTGTCTTGCTGAGCATAAAGCCATTGTAAAGCTATGAGGACTCTTTCCCGGGAGCCGCACGTTACTGAGCTTAGCACACAATGGCTACTCGGAGATGATGAAGAATGCAAGGGAGGAAAGGCAGGAAGAAAAATCCTTGCCAAAGACTGGCTTTCACTGATAGGACTTCTTAAGCCCAGCGAACGTTCCCTTTTTTCCGAAGAACTCAAGTATCCACACACACACACACTGTTCCAAACCGGAGGCCAGCAGCAGTATCCAGAAAAGTAGAAGAGAGACGACAAGTTGAGCAGATAATGAGCCAGTTTTCATAGGATGAGCCATTCATGGAGCTGACTCTGATATGGGAAAATACAAAGGCCCTAAAGTAGTTAATCTTGTCCTCTGCCTAAGATAACTGAGAGAGGGACAGGGCAACATAGTCAAGGGAAAAGGTTGAATGTTGAATTCAGTAGGCAAAGAATTAGACTAGGCAGAAGAGGAAATAGATCATTTATTTAATCTATGCAGAGACCTCCTAGGGTGGTTCTACCAAGACCCTAGGATAACACCAAAGGTGGCTAAACATGGTTCTTAAATTGACTTTCATCTGCTAGCCTGAAAATCTGAAAACTATTTATCCACAAAGTGTTTCAGGAGGAGCTGGAAAATCACCTGCCTCCAGCTGGTACCTTTCTCGGTTAATGATTTGTAGACACATCAATGAAAGGTTCGGTGCTCCTATTAATTACCTAAAAAAAAGGATGAATCTCCTTCACCATTTAGGAATTAAAGGATCAAGAGATGGTTCAGCTGATACCGTTCTGTGTCACAGACGAGAGAAAGAAGTACGGCCCTTCCACGTTCGCCATTGTCTCCCCCTGTGTCCGTTCTGTGCCCATGTGTACGTCAGTCTCTGAGGATCACAAAGAAATGAAATCTATATCCACCTGATTTTTGCTCATGGTTGAAGTAGAGATGGCAGGGTAGGACCTTCTAAAGCAAGGCACATGGTGGATAAACCCTTCTCTTCACCATCAGAGTGGAGACTTCTCCCATGTCACATAAACCATACCTCTCACCTCAACTGGTCACATCCACCAGCCTTTCTAAAATAGCGGTAGGTTTACTTGTTCATACTACCTGTGGTTGAGTGTTAGCCTCCAGCCTTACAACTCACATCTCATCTATGAATGCCATTCTGCCCTGTAATTTGGAAATGCCCTGTGTAAATAACTATCCCATTAGATAAAACATTGCCTGTAGGATGTTCTACTTCATTCGCTTGGCCACCATGAAGAGTATTCTCGAACATTCGCTCCAGCTTACATAATGCTGAATGGAATTTCAACCAATGGTTTTATACAACCTGACGCCCACTGAAAATCTACCTAGTTCCTCCAACTGTATTTAAATTTAAGTTTCGCAAGGAAATTTGAGATCGAATAAAGTACTTCTTCCATTAACAAATAATTTCAATCAAATGCAATACCATATTCAACAAGATCATTTGTGTTTTCCTGAAAATTAGTGATTAGTGTCATTATGTTGAGCACCTATAGTGACTCCAGTGGAGATGTGGAGCTTGGTCTTAAATGATATAAAAATAAGGGGATACCAAACTGTTCAGGGAAGTGCAGCAAGCAACTGTTAAAACTACTAATAAGATGCTTCAAACTTAAATCACACCATTTCATAAACAGCCCTATGGAGTTGCTATTTCCTCAACCCCTGTTTCATTGAGGAATTTTAGACTTTACTACTCCTAATGCACAGGCAAAAATCCATAACAGCCCAGGGAAGAAAGATAGAGAAGAAAAAACCTTCCATCCTCAAAGAAAGTCGGCAACACATACCAGACACCTCCTCTTGATGAAGAGGAGCCAGACAGGTAGGATCCCTAGAAGACACCACCCTCGAGACCTAGAACAGAGTTCCTATCTGATCCCAAGCCCAAGGCAAGGACATTGAAACTGTGGTCCATCCCCTGCTCCTACTACCAGCCTAGAAACCATCAATTATAATTAACTGTCTATCACTGAAGAAAATCAATGGGCAGACTAAAGCTGACAATAGAGCACATACAAATGAAAAACAGTGGCAAAGCAGCCCACACCTTACATATAAAGGAAAGCCATAAGAACTTTTTTGGCAGAACTGAGAATTGGATGCAGGGTCTCTATACTGAGCTACATCCCCAGCCAGCCCTTTTTATTGTTTATTTTGAGACAAGATCTTGCTAGGTCACTAAACTGCCCCATCCAGACTCGAACTTGTGATTCTCCTGCCTCAGTGTCTCAGACTGCTGGGATTTGAGGCCTACATTATCATATCAGGCTAAAACCAGAGAGATTCAAGCTTATGTTATCCTAAGGTTTTAGAGGATGAATTGTTCCCCACTCTTTCACCACCACCCCCAAATAAAGACCTGTTCCAGTCCTAATGCCACCACAATATGACCTTCTTTAGAGATAGAGATTTGTACTAATCATTTTCTCACTGCTGGGATGAAATACCTGACACCTGCAATTTAAAGGAGAAGTTTATTTGGGCTAGTGGATTCGGAGTGTTCAGTCCATGGTTAGCTGTCTCCTAGACAGAAAGAGAATGGTAGAAAGCCACTACAAAGGACAGCTGCTCAACCTACAACAGCCGGGAAACAGGCACAGAGAGAGGGCCAGAAAGAAAGATATATCCTCCGAAGCCACGCCCCCAATCACACGCCTCCTCCAACCAGGCCCCACCTCCTAATGGCTCATTCAGCTCTGCAGTCATCAACCAATTAATCTACAAAGGCAGCCATCTTCCCCCAAACTGTAAAATAAACTAAGTTTGTAAACAGTATTAGGTGAAAGCATATTCTAATTACTTGTAAATATTATATTAGTCTTCTCAAGCTACCATAATAAGTACCACAATCTGGTGATTTGAACTGCAAGACTTCTAGAGACACAAAGCCCAAGATCAGAGTATCTGCCAATGCCATTTCTAGTGAGGTTCTGGGGCCAGGCATTTAGCTCAGTGGTTCCCACGCCTGTCTTGCAAGCACAAGGGCCTGGGTTCAATTCCCTGGAAACCACATACAATTCTGGGTGTGGAGACTCATGCCCAGCAACAACCAGTACCACATACCACAGTGCCAGGTGTGGTGGCTCACGCCTGTAATCCCAGCACTCGGGAGGCAGAGGCAGGAGGATTGCTGTGATGTGAGTTTGAGGCTGAGCTCAGGGCCAGCCTGAACTACAAAGGGAGACCTTGTTCTGCAAAAAAAGAGGTTCTGCCATTCAGACATCTGCAGTGTGATCTCCATGCTAGCCAGTGTGGAGAAAGAGTCCCAGGAAGATTTGACTTGCTGAAAAGAAGTCTACCCACAGAGTCTTCTCTCTGAAACTTAGTCTAATGTAGTTTTAGAAACAATAACCAGGGAAAAAATGAACTACAACCTGGACACATGGGTGATAGTTCCAAGGAAGGAAATTCTGGTCTGCAACTGCATTGGGGGTGTGTTCTTCCCAGCATTCAGTATGAAATGAACTGAGAACATGATGACAGCCCCGTCTAAGCTACTCAGGAAGAGATTGGGGCATGGGATTTAGCTCAATGGCTCTGGAGTCTGCCTTGTAAACGCAAGGTCCCGAGTTTGATCCCCGATAGCCACATACCACAATGCCAGGTGTGGAGATTCCTGCATGTAATCCCAGCACTCGGGAGACTGAGGCAGGAGGATTGCTGTGAGTTCAAGGCCAGCCTGGGCGACATAGTGAGTTTAGGGCCAGTCTCAACTACAAACAGAGACCCTGTTCAAAAAAAAAAACGAAGAGACTGAAGGGCCACACTCAGGACTCTGCAGAGAATTGTATATCTATGTTTTCAAGAAAACAGCACCAGATAACTTCTAGTTTGTCTTCCAGCTCTGATTTTACTCTTTTTGTGTAAGTCCCTACACAAAGTTTGAATATTATTGAGTTTGGAATGAAACACATCACTCATATTTAGAGTTCACTGTATGTATATTTTCTTTCAGTAATATTGGAAAATTAATTTAATAGCTTTCTTCCAAAAACAAACTATCTAAACAACTTGAAGCAGAAACCATATACCCACTTGTAATTCATTTCCAAGAAAAGTAAGCTCAGTTCTTCTTTCAATAAATTACCCCAGTGAATTCAAACCCTGATGTGCTAAATTTTTTTCTTTGGTGGCCCTGAAATATTCCTGGTGTTTGTTTTATATATGACTGGCCCTTTGAATCCAGAAGGCTAAAACAGATTTGGGGGAAGGGACGACACCGGAGACTGAACTCACAAACTTGCACTTGCCAGGCAGGCAGCAGCACCACTGAGCTAAATTCCCAGCCCTTAGAATAGAATGACAGGAAAATACAGATAGCTAAAACAGGACCCTACAGCCACTCCTGGGTCTTTTCCCCCAAAGCCTATTAATATAAAATAAAAGAGTTGCCATTACATAAAGGTCAGTACTCAAGCTAAGCAAGACACCAGATCTCAGTAAGGCACTTGGTTGGCTTGAGAGTCCCCCTGGGGCTGGTGCCGCACCCTTGTGGATGTGTCTGGGTGGGGCATGGAGCCCTGGTCCTGGTCTCTTGCCTTCTTTTCTCAGGCACCGTTTCTCTGCTCCATTACAGCTCTCAACTCTGTTTTTGCCTTAGAGCCAGGTGATCATGGACTGAATCCCCTTAAAACATGAGCCATGGGCTGGGGATTTAGCTCAGTGATTCTGGCGCCTATCCTGCAAGTGCAAGGGCCCAGGTTGGATCCTCGGTAACCATATACAATACTGGGTGTGGAGACTCACGCCCACCAGCAATCAGCACCACATACCACAGTGCCGGGTGTGGTGGCTCACACCTGTAATTCCAGCACTCGGGAGAGAGAGGCAGGAGGATTGCTGGGATGTGAGTTGGAGGCTGAGCTCAGGGCCAGCCTGAACTACAAAGCGAGATCCTGTCTCAAAAAGAAAAAAAAAGCCAAATTAACCTTCTCCCTTTCAGTTATGACACTGTCCAGCAATTAATACAGGAAGCAACCTGTAAGTCTATAAACACAGTAATTATTCTGAGCAATCTACAGCCAGAGCTAACAGAAGGGGCAAAAGGAATCCAGAGTAGAAGGGAAGCAACAGAAGAAAGCCTCAGCAGGCACTGTGCTTTTTGTTGAGTTGGGTTTGGTTTAGGTTTAGGTTTGGGTTTTTTGAGACAGGGTCTTGCTATGTAGTCCATGCTGGCCTTGAACTTATGGGAATCCTCCTGCCTCAGCCTCTCCAGTGCAAGGATTGCAGCAGTGTGCCATGTTTGCAGGCACTGTTAGAAGGAGCCACTCAGATCTACTAGATGAAGTAACTACCCCATTTTACCCATATCTACCTGATTCCAAAGCCCAGGATTTTAACTACTATATCAATCATTCCTAGCCAAGGATGATTTTTGCATACTCACCCAGGGAACATTTGGAAATCTCTGAAGACATTTTTGGTCATCAAAACTGGGAGACAGAAGGGGTGCCACTGACATTTATTTGTTGGAAGCCAGGGATTACACCAACACCCTACTGTAGACAGTCCAGTACACTCCACTACAACCAAGGACTATCCAGCACCAATGTCAGTTGTTTTGGGGGGTTTTTTTTTGTTTGGTTTGGTTTGGTTTTGGTTTTTTGAGACAGGGTCTCGCTTTGTAGTTCAGGCTGGCCCTGAGCTCAGCCTCCAACTCACATCACAGCAATCCTCCTGCCTCTGCCTCCCGAGTGCTGGGATTACAGGCATGAGCCACCACGCCCGGCACTGTGGTCTGTGGTACTGGTAGCTGCTGGGCGTGAGTCTCCACGCCCAGTACGGTATGTGGTTACCGGGGATTGAACCTGGGCCCTTGCGCTTGCAAGACAGGCGCCAGAACCACTGAACTAAATCCCCCGCCCACCAATGTCAAGCTAAAGTGACTCTGCCAAGCTAAAGTGACTCTGCAGCAGGCCAGGCATAGGAGGTCAGGAAGAAGAGCTTCAGGCTCAGTCACTACTTTGCTTCAATGGACCTCTTTCCATAGACTTGAGTCTTGGTCTTAGTGGCATGTCCTAAAAACTCACCTAAAAACTGCTCCTAAAAGCTAATCCTAAAACCACCTTATGCCTGCTTTCTCTTCTTTAGACTGATACTCAGATCATTTTTTTTAAAATGCATTACCAGATGACCTTGTTAAGTCCTTGTTAATGTCTGAACCCAGCTCAAAAAGGGAGAAGATCCCCTAACCAACACCCGAGGCAGTATGAAGCTCTTGGACTAGGTTCAAGGGGTAGCGGTAGCAATTACGTCCCATTATCCACAAAGTGAATGTTTCCTGACAGTAACACTCGATCCCAGAAGCAGTTTAAAAACCAGAATCTTTCCACCAACTCTAGAACTGCTTTTGATTTTTATCAGCAACAAAAGAATGCAGTTTGCAAAAGCAGCCTGAATCTCTGAATATTCCAACTCCCACCTTGGGAAACTGCTTAAAATGACAGCCTCTTTTAGAGTTAGAAATAAAAGCCACTTGACGGACAACAGAGCTCATGGGCCTGTTTTATCTGCTGAAGAAAGACAAGGGAGTGATAACTCCAGGGCCCGAGACCAAATTACTGACCTTGAGTCACCTTCCCCTCCACATCTGGCGCCACGGAGATAGGACGTTGAAAGCTTTAGCAGCAACAGCAAATGATATAATTTGATGATATAAAGAAACCCATCACAGGAGAATTATAAAGCTAGATCATATTATTCAGAGAGCGCTTAGAGTATAAAAGGAGCTTACATTTGCCTTCAGCTAGACCCTTTCATGCTAAAATCAACCATTTCACTTCCCCCCTGTCCAGAGAGCAAGTAATTCCAAAACCAAAGAACTGGTTCAGTGGAGCTTACACTGTCCGAATGGGTTTATTTTTTATCTGTATGTAAAACTGAATGGGTTTTATTTTTTACAGCTGCCTGGGTGAATCCTAAAGTCATTCCCCAGCTGAATAGCTCTGGCTTTTCTTCTCTATGATAGTCATTATTATGCCACACTGATACCTATTCATCCTCATCTTCAGTGTGGACTTCCGGGTTCCTGTACCCCAGCTGCATGGCCTGTGGAACCCAGACAGAAATCTCTGAATCGCCACCAAATCGAATCGCCAAGAATCTGGATTTTAAAAGCTGCCTCAGGGGCCGGGGAGTTAGCTCAGTGGTTCCGGCGCCTGTCTCGCAAGCGCAGGGACCCGGGTTCGATTCCCCGGTAACCACATAACAATACTGGGTGTGGAGACCCACACCCAGCAGCAACCAGTACCACATCCACAGTGCCGGGCGTGGTGGCTCACGCCTGTAATCCCAGCACTCGGGAGGCAGAGGCAGGAGGATTGT